>JAOSBN010155930.1:0-22955 GCA_027563595.1 Erythroxylum suave | reverse complement strand
TTTATTATATCATAATTGATTAATTATATGTTGTTATAATTTAAAGTTGTCACATAATACATAAATTAAAATAAAAAGGTAAAATTGCTATAATAATAGCTATTTTCAATGTAGTAAACTGTAATTATTTATTTTTATAATTGAATTACTTATATATTATTTTGGAATTGATACATTAGGATTAATAAAATGATTAATTCATTTTAACATTAATATAAATATATATATGCATAATGTATATATTATGTAAATATTAAAAATAAAATAAAAAGTTTAAAAAGTATAAATAGATATATGCATAATATAGATATGTTGTAAATATGAAAAATAAAATAAAAAAGTTTATAATTTATTAATTTAAACAAATACAACAACAAAATTTTAAAATTATTTTAAAATTTTTTTAAAAATATTAAAAGTCCGCGCCAACAACGGCACGACGGGCTGCCCGTTGGATAATAAATTGCATCTAGACAAGATGGTATTTATTAAAACTTAAAGCCCAAAAAGATTAAGTGTGAGAGGATGCTCATATAAGAGTCCACAGTCTCCATATTATAACCCATTTGCATGCGGTGAAGTGTTACTCCTCACTAGAGGGCATGAATCCTAGATCTTGCATGGTTTGGATCTCCTAAAGGATAAGTCCACTTATTGATAGTGAATGTGACCTCCCATCGAGGTATGGTTTGCAAGTACCTTAGTGGATGAATCAAATGGTTACATAATCAACATATTTTATCAATATCTTATCCACCGTAGCTTTGTTGGTAAAAGTATGTACTAAACCATAGCGCTTCTCAAAAGGTTAGGCATGAAGATGCTTGTTAATTTTTGAGTGGGAGGGTCCCAGTTTTTCTTTTAATGTATAAGATGGCCTACCGTCACTTAATCCGTTATAGATAAGAAAAATAAATGTCGTATAAAGTTTTAAATTTTTTTAAAGTTTTGTTAACTCTATCATCATGCATACATGCATCATGTTTTTATACAAAGTTCCAATATTGTTGACTAGTATGCTCATTCTTTTATAATTTATATTTTCAGACATAATCAACCATAAAATGAATCCACTCACTTTGTTCTTGACAAATAAAAAATTGGAAAATGGAGATAATTTTAATGAATGGAGACGTAACCATGACATTGTTCTTTAATATGAACAAATTTTATGGGTATTAACTGAAAATGAGCTTGCACCTCCCAGTGGAGATTCAACTCTTGAGTAAGTCCAACAATATGAGTGATGGCAGAATAAGGATTTTATTTGTAATGCAATAATTAAACAGGGATTGTTCTTTATAGAACCTATTATAGACTCACTAAACATCACAGAATTTATAAAACCAAGACAATCTAATGTTTCGAGCATTAATTTAAAATATCTGTGGCACCTAAGAATGGGTCATATCAATCAGAAAAGACTTGACAGGTTAGTAAAGGATGGGATCCTTATGGGCTTGGATAATGATCCATTACTTACCTATGAATCTTGTATTGAAGGAAAAATGACTAAGGCCTCATTTCCTTCTAAAGGAAATAGATTTGAATCTACATTGGACTTGGTACATACTGATGTGTGTGGGTCCATAAACATACAAGCTAGAGGAGGTTATGAATACTTCATAACCTTTATAGATGATTACTTTAGACATGGCTATTTGTATTTGATGCATAAAAAGAGTGAGTCCTTTGAAAAGTGCAAAGAATTCAAAGCTGAAGCTGAGAAGCAGCTAGGCAACCCATCAAAAGAACTTCGATCGGATCAAAGTGGTGAGTACTTATCTGGAGAGTTCCAACAATATTTAATTGACAACAGAATTGTTTCTAACTTGTCAGCTCCTCGAACACCTTAACAGAATGGTGTAGCTGAGAGGGAGAAATAGGACTTTATTGGAAATGGTAAGATCAATGATGTCCTATGCTAGCCTTCTAAAATTGTTCTGAGGATATGCCATACAAACGACAACTTATCTTCTTAACTTTGCTCCGTCTAAATCTATGCCTAAAGCACCTAGGGAGTTATCGACCAGCCGAGTGCTTGCTGCCCAGCCCATGTTCTAAGGCCAGAATCCACTAAGATGGAACCAAGGTCAGAAGTATGTTTTTTTTGTAGGATATCCTACGGGTACTTGAGGGTACTATTTTTATAGTCCACAAGACAAGAAGGTATTTATGTCTTCAAATGCAACCTTCCTATAGGAAGAGTTTGTGAGAAATCGCAAAGGAAGAAGTGAAGCAGTACTCAAAGATTTAGCTATTTCATCCGAAACAAGAGTTGATTTGGATATAGTAGAACATGATGTCGAAATGGATTCAAGAGTTGAATCAGAAGAGCAGCCTGATCTTCAAGCATTGCCTAGACATAGTAGGAGGGTTGTGAGACAACCTAATAGGTATCTAGGTCTAGGAGAAGGCCTTATAGCCATCTCATATTAAGAAGAAATGGATCCTATTACTTATACACAGGCTATTAATGATGTTGATGTAGAAAAATGGCTCGAGGCGATCGGAAATAGATTCCATGTATGCCAATGAAGTCTAGATCCTTGTAGATCTAACACTAGATGTAAAATTCATTGGGTGTAAATGGATCTACAAAAGGAAAAGAGGATCAAATGGAAAGGTAGAGACCTTTAAAGCTAGATTGGTAGCTAAAGGCTATACTCAAAAGGAAGGTATAGACTATAAGGAGACTTTATCTCTAGTTGCCATGCTTAAGTCCATCAGAATTCTTTTAGCCATAGCAGCCTATTTCAATTATGAGATATGGAAAATGGACGTCGAGATCACATTTCTTAATGGGGATCTTGAGGAGATCATTTATATGGCCTAACTAGAAGGATTCATTAAACCAGGTAATGCCCATAAGGTATGCAAATTGCAGAGCTCCATTTATGTGATTAAGCAAGCATCTAGGTCTTGGAATGTTAGGTTTGATAAGTCTATCAAAACTTATGGGTTCAAAAAAAACCAAGATGAGCCTTGTGTCTCTAAAAGGATATAAGACGGCAAGGTTATTTTCCTAATCTTATACATTGATGACATTCTGCTCATTGGGTATGATGTAGGAATGTTATCTACTGTTAAGGGATGGTTAAATGAAATAGTTCTCAATGAAGGATTTAGGAGAGGCTAGCTATGTTTTAGGGATCAAACTTATAAGGGATTTCAAGAACAAACTGACATCCTTGTCTCAAATAACCTACATTGAGAACACGCTCAATAAGTTTGCCATGTAAGATTCCAAAAGGGGTTTCACACCTACTAGATATGGAATCAAACTTTCAAAGGAGCAAGCACCTAAGACTTAAGATGAGGTCGAACGCATGTATAACATTCCATATGCTTCGGCAGATCAAAGTTTAGTGTATGCTATGCTTTGCACTAGACTAAATATTTGTTACACAGTGGGACTGGTAATTAGATTCCAATCCAATACAAGAATGGAGCATTGGACTGTGGTTAAGTGCATACTGAATTATCTTCGTAGGTCGAAGAACTTAATGCTTGTTTACTTTAGAAGTAATCTTATTTCGATGGGATATACGAATTCTGATTTCCAATCAGATGTTGATTTTAGGAAATCAACTTCTGGATCTATATTTGTTTTAGGAGGTGGAGTCATAGTTTGGAGTAGTATTAAGCAATCTTGTGTTGTCGATTCAACTATAGAGGCTGAGTATGTTGCTGCTTGTGAAGAAGCAAAAGAAGTAGTCTAGCTCCGCAAGTTCCTGAATGATTTGGAGGTAATTCTTGAGGTAGAAAAGGTCATTACACTTTATTGTGATAATAGTGGGGCAGTGGCTAATTCTAAAGAACCTTAGAACTATAGAGTTGTCAAACACATTGAGAGAAAATATCATCTCATAAGGGAGATAATATAACGTGGTGAGGTGAATGTGGTAAAGATTCCCACAAAGCAAAACGTTGTTGATCCATTTACGAAAATGTTGTCTCAAAAGAGTTTTTAGGGTCACCTGGCAGGGATAGGAATGAGGGATATGTCAAATTGGCTTTAGGGTAAGTGGAAGATTGTTGGAGTCATGTAAATATAAGGCTCTGGAAAGCAAGTGTATTTACTTATAACTTAATTTTCTTCTAGTTACTTTTTGTAATGAAAATATTTATTATTAATAAAACAAAAGAGTTTGGTTTTATATGTATGAGCATAATAAAACTAGTCATAAGGTATCGAGTTTCTTTTATAAGTAATATACATATACATATACATAGAGATGTATGGGAAACATATATATTATTATAATCTAAAATAATTGATTCATAATTGAATAATCAAGTTGGTCGCTTGATTATGGTTTAGACTGTAGTGTTGTGATTTATCTCCATGTAAGTAAAAGAGTTTACTTCAAGGGAATGATAAGTTTCATATCATGATAGTAGTTGACTATCGATAATGGTACTATTAAATGAATCTAGAATTGTGTACATTTTAAAGAATAAAGTAGGCCGTTACTTTAATCTTAAAACATACACTTAAGAATTCGTTTAATATGGACCATAAACTTGATGAGTGGTGAACTCGTATATGTTTCATTTTAATTCTTGATATGATCGAAATGGATTTTTACAGAGTATCAATCTAGTGTCTGCATGTTGGAATTATTAATTGAAACATGTATCAGGGAACATTCACTCAAATAAAAAGTTTATAGTGATATCATCACTTCTAGATGTTTTATAGAGATTGGTGATTAAACTAGCGCCAGTAGTTTGATGGACTAGCTACCTATCAAGTCTTAACACCAAGATGAGATCTTGTGTGTTAATCACCATTTAGAGTAAAATGAGAGATCTATAAAGAAAAATCAAAATAAGGGCAAAACGGTAATTTTATCCTTTATTGTGTGGATGGCTATAATATGGTTCATATTAGGGTTTGTAATTGGACATCTTATTCGAAACATTTGTTCTCATAATATTTAATAATTCAAGAGTTCAACTAATTATCTTTAGTGGAATGACATTTAGTTAATAAGCTGGAATTAATTATAATAAGATTAAATTAATTCCGAGCTTATTGGAGCTTCAATTATATAAGTCCAATTAGATTCCCCATTTGGCTTCTAGGAAGGATATCAAGCAAAGTAAGAAATACAAATAGAAATTTTAAAGCCAATGATTGAATGTTGGGCTTACTTTAATTAGAAGCCCAAATGAAAATTTAGAATTGGGCTAGACTTTGGTTTAATTTGATTAATTAAATTAAATCAATGTTATTAAAGATAAAAGAAGGTGGATTTTTGGTTTTAAAGGGCTAAATGTACAGCTGCACATTTAGCATTGGTTTGCTACATTTAAGATGGTTTTTAACATGCTTTATCATCATTAAACGGAGTTATAACCTTATCATTAAATGATTTAATGGTTGTCTTTTAATGATAGCCTGTAACCATTTAGCATTCATTGGATTAAAGAAGAAGGAGGTGCATTTGATGGACCCTCTCCCTTCTTTCATCATAAAACCAAAAATGAGATGTATCATTTTAGGTTATTTCTCTTTTCATATAGCCATCTTAAAATAAATGAGAAGAGTCTCATTTATTCGCTTCTTTATGATTGATTAAGGAAGGATGTGATGCAATGGATGCACTTCACTTCTTTCTTTGAGGCTTAATCGAAATTTAGAGAAAGAATACAAGGGGTTGTTGAATTTTTATCTCTCTCTCCTATCTTGTTTGAGATAGCCGAAATTTGCATGAGAGGTGTCTTATCTTTAGCTTCCTTTTCTAAGGCAAAATCTCTTCAAGTTTTCTTCTCCTTTCCCAAAAAAGGATTTTGTTAACCAATTTATCCAAAGAGAATAAGTGGTAGATCGGATTGGTTGAGGATACAATAACGAGAAGAGGATACATCAACTAGGAGAGGATACGTTGCCGAAGTTAAGATGGCACAGCGAGGAGTTAAAGCTATAGCAAAGAAGTTGATATATTTCTACGATCTTGTTCTTATGTTAAGTATTTTCCTTATACCGTATCACGTATGGCTTGACATATTAATTTAGTTATATTGCTTCCACTGAAATTTGATTTCTAAAAACAAAGTTTTGAAATCTAGCATTTTAGCCAAATCCTACATGCTTAAGTTTTCAATCCAACACGTAAAATAAGATAATACTTTATGTAAATATGCTTCAAAATGGAGACTAGAGAAAATCAATGGATAGTTGATAGTGGTTGTTCGAGGCACATCACAGGTGACATATCACATTTCAATTATATTTAAAGGAAAGACCAAGGTAATCTTGTCTTCATTGATAAAAATAAAACAAAGGTCACTAGAATTAGTAAAATTGATGATTCTGATTCTACCTTTATTCATAATGTCCTTTATGTTGATGGTTTGAAACATAACTTGTTACGTGTAAGTCAATTATGTAACCAGGGTTATAGAGTCATTTTCTATACATTTAGTTATGAAATATTCGATATTCATAATGATAATATTGTATTCGTTGCTCCTAAAAATCAGAACATATACTGTGCTCAATTGGAAAATATGTTTTCATAAAATGTCAAGTGTTTTGTTTCTATGGAAAAGGACTCTTTTATCTGATACAGAAGATTTGGACATGTTAACATGAGCATTTTATCAAAATTTTCCAAAAATGAGTTAGTAAGAGGAGTACCAAGTTTAAAGTTTGAAAGCAATCAGGTTTGTGAGCCTAGTTTAAAAGGTAAACAAGTTAAAAGCAACTTTCATCCCAAAAGTAATTTGTTTACTAACCAACCACTAGAACTTGTGGATAAGGATTTATTTGGTCCCACTAGGACTTAAAATTTTGATGGTAAACATTACGATTTTGTTTTAGTAGATGATTATTCCATATTTGCACGAGTTTACTTCCTATCAAATAAGGATGATGCTTTTGAAGTTTTTGAGAAGTTTTATAGAAAAATTCAGATCAAACAAGGATACTGCATTACTTCAATTCAGAGAAATCATGAAGGAGAATTTGATTCTGTGATAAAAACGGTATGACTCACAATTTTTCATACCCAAGGACTACTCAGTAGAATGGAGCGGTTAAAAAAAAGAATAGGACTCTCGTTGATATGGCCAAGACAATACGTAAATGGCCTACCTCATGGTTATTGGAAAGAAACTATGTTAACTTGTAACATTTTTAACAAGTGCCTTATAAGACTTATTTTAAAAAAGACCCCCCATGAGTTGTGGAAAGGGAGAAAACCAAATGTTGCTTGCTTTCAAGCATTTGGTTGTAAGTGCTTCATCTAAACAATGGAAAAGACAATCTTGGAAAGTTTGATGCAAGATTAAATGAAGCCATCTTTTTGGGTTATAGTATTGCCAACAAAGAATTTAGAGTTTACAACAAAAGAACAAAGAAGATGAAAGAATTAATACTTGTAATATTTGATGAAGCATTACCCTCGACAACAACAACTGATTCATATGATGAAGAGCATCTTTTGGCTCTTTGAAACAACACCTATAGGACCTTCAGAATTGCAAGATTAAGAAGGTCCTTTTGAAACCAGGATAGAGAAGGTTCGTTCCTTTCAGTAGGAGCCTATATATTGAACAACATCAAAAGAATGGAGAGGTCTTGATACACATCAGTACATTCTAAGAGTCCCCTTTCAATTTCTAAGAACCAAATCTTCCTTCAAGAACAAATTTGTTACCCTTATCTCATAATTAAAATCAATGACTATTAAAAAGGATTTTGCTAATGAAAATCGGGTTTCTATTATGAAAGATGAACTTAATTAGTTTAGTAAAAACAAATTTTGGAATCTAGTACCTCGTCCACAAAACAAGTCAGTCATTAGAACTTGTTAGGTTTTTTGAAATAAACTTTATGAAAATGGTAATGTGGTAAGAAGAAAAGCTAAACTTGTAGCTCAAGTTTATAATCAGTAGGAAGGTATTGATTTTGATGAAACTTATACACCTGTTGCTAGAATAGAATTGATTAGAATTTTACTTACCTTCTCTTATTATAGAAACATCAAATTGTTCCAAATGGATGTCAAAAGTGCCTTTTTAAATGGTTATATTAATGAAGAGGTGTTTGCTAAGCAACCTCAGACTTTAAAGATGAAAACCATCCTAACCACGTGATGTAGTTGATTAAAGCCCTGTATGATCTAAAACAAGTTCCTCGAGCTTGGTGTGAGAGGTTAAGTAATTTTTCCTTAAGAATAACTTTGAAAAAGGAAAGGTAGATAAAACCTTATTCATTAAGAAAAAGGAGAATGATTTACTCTTAGTGCAAATATATGTTAATGACATAATATTTGGTGCTACTAATCAGTCTTTCTGTGAAGAACTCCCAGCATTAATGTAGGGGGAGTTTTAAATGAGCACGATGGGAGAACTTTCCTTCTTTCTCATGTTACAAATCAGGCAAATAGAAAAAGGTATCTTCATTAGTCAAGATAAATACACAAAGGAACTTATCAAGAAGTACCACTTAGAGAATGCTAGACCAATGGGTACTCCTATGTATATTGGAACTAAACTTAATAAGGATGAAGAAGGAAAGGCTACAGATGAAACAAAGTATAGAGGAATGATTAGGTCACAACTATATCTTACAAGCTTAATACCAGACATTATACTTAATGTGTGTCTTTGTACGTGCTTTCAATCAAATCTAGAAGATAGTTACCTTCAAACAAGCAATAGGATTTTTTAATATCTTCACAGAACTATAGATTTTGGGTTTTGGCATCCAAAAATTGACTCTTTTAATAAAGTTGGCTATTATGATGTAGATTATGCAGGTGACAAAGTCAATCAAAAAGCACAAGTGGTCACTATCAATTTCTTAGGGGATGTCTAATTTCTTGTTCTTGTAAGAAACAAAAATTACAAAGTACTTTCAATAATTGACACGAAATATACAGCAGCTACTAGTTGTTGTGCAAAAACCTTATGGATGAAGCATCAACCCTAAGATTTCTCTCTCAGCTTTAACCATATTCCTATATTATGTGATAATACTAGTGCAATAAATCTTTCGAAAAATCCTGTGCATCATTTTATGACTAAGCATATAGAAATCAAGCATCATTTTCTTAAAGATAATGTTTTAGAAGGTACCATTGAACTTTTTCATGGTAATACTAAAAATCAAGTAGCTGATATCTTTACTAAGCCACTTTCTACAAATAGATTTTGCGTGTTAAGAAAAGAGTTTGGAATATGAAAACTATTTGATATTATTTATGTATGAATTTTATGTGTTATTTCTCTCTGCTAACATTAGTAGGATCCTTCTTTTTTAGAAGGCTCCTCTCGGTTTAACATAATACAATACACGTGTCCCAAAAGGGAAATCATTTATGGCTTCGTTTAAGTTTTAAAAAATGTGCGCATATTTCTAACAAACGGCTGTATAGGATTGATAGAAGAGACACAAACAATCAGACTTCCTTTTTTGGCATGTATGATTACCTACTCTTATAATTATAATCGTCATCTTTCTAAGAAGTGTCATTCCTGCTGCACCCTAACTTTTTGCCTCTCTATGTTTTTCCTCTCTACAATGAACTTTCTTCCTTCTCTCTATTCTTTCCTCCAACCTCAATGACTCGAATGAAATCAAAAAGACAAAAGAAAACCATGACTTTAACTTCCAGCCATGAATAGACTCTTGTTTCTAAATCCTGTTCTCTATCTCCAATAATAGGTTCTTTGAACACTCTTATTGAACCTATCTTTGTTTCCTCTAAGCCCCCAACTTTAGAAAATCCTGCTTAGGAAACTTTAGAGGAGAGAATAAGACAAATTTTGGCTATGCCATCCCTAGAATCAGACTCTGATTCATCTTCTGAAAATAATGAACCTTCAGTTGTACAACAATTTGTATCTGACTCTAGTGAAGAAGAAGAAGAGAAAGAAGAAGAAGATAACAAAGAAGAAAAAGAAGAAGAAGAAGAAGAAGAATAAGAAGAAGAAGGAGCAAATAAGAAAAGTAAGATTTCATATACCTATTCTTACTCTAACCACTCTTACTCCTTCCATTACTTCCATTACTCCTAAAACTGATCCCAAGGATAAGAAAGTGTCTGAAGTGCACTAGGTTATAAACGATAATGGATCAGATGAAGAACTGACTATGTTAACAAGGAGACCACAGACCGGAAAAAGTATCACAAAATAAGCTCTACAAGAAGAAATGACTGAGGTAGAAAAGAAAGAAGAAGAAAAATCAAGGAAAAGCAAAGAGAATAAAGAAGAAAAGGAAAAGCACTTTTGGTCAAAGAAAAGACTGAGGACCAAATAGGAATGAACCAGTGTTTGAAGAAGCCTTATTTAAGGAAATCCCAAAGGCCAAAAGAACTAAATCAAAGAAACTCACTATATTATAAAAGGGAAAACTCTCAACTTTGGTAAAGTTGTTCCAATTAATAGAAGTTGAAGTAATGTATGAGATATGCTATGAGAAGAGAAAGGTGGTAATAGGATGCATCTTGCCTCCCATCCTATTCGATGATATTGATATTCTCATCACACCCTTTTTTCCTGCTGTTGGTTGGGAAAGATTTTAAAATTAGACAAAATAGTGTGTGATGAATTGGTAAGGTTTTTCTACACACACATGAGAAGAGAAGAAATTGATGGGAAGATGGCTATCATCTCGTAGGTATATGAGTGTGAGATATTAATTATAGAGGAAATCTTAGGGAACATTCTGGGTTAATTCCAATTGGTAAGGCTATCATTCCTTGTCAGAAGTTGGACATTGTTGACATTGATCTGGGACAGGTTGTGGACTTTATTTGTCTGCACACTAAGAATGCCAATGAAGGAAGACCCTTGGTGTAGACATTTGGACCTACTGCTAAGATGCCTTGCATCCATTTTGATTTCTTTAAATTTCCAAAGAGTAGCTTAACATAGCCTTCTAGATATATAAGTGGTCTACAATCTTTTGAAGGGTAATAAGACAAACCTTGTTTGTTCGCAAACCAAATTAATAATTTTATGTCAAAAACTACAAGTATAAGGGTTGTTAGTTATAGTTAGACACAGATATCATCCCACAAAGATTGATATTAGACACCACCCAATTTAGGTTAAGCTTTGTTTAAGAAAATGATTTTAAAAGATTAAAAACTAGAAATTAGATGAAAATTAATTAAACTAGAAATGAACACTTAATTAAGGCAAAGTGCAGCAATTTGATGGCCAAGGTTTAAAATTAGAAATTACTCTATCCCTATTTTGCTTTCCTCTTGTATTCTTGATCCAATTATGCTTCACCCAAGATTTTCAAATGTTCAACTCTCTCAAGGCATAATTACTAGACACTAATTGAATGGATTAGAATTAGTTATGCTATCTCTAAACTTACCAACCTTCAATAAGATTTTAAGCACTCCTATAGGTGATTTTTAATAAACAACTAAGATGTCTCTTCAACTATTTTGAAACACCTAAATATTTATTAGATCCATTGGCAGTTAACTTTTGTTACACTATCCAACTCAAATAACCAAACTTAAGCTCTTAGTCTATTGTATGGTATAACCAAAATAAATATCACAAAATATTTCATTGCATAAAAAATAACAGGATTTACATAAATAGTTTAAGAACAACTACTAAAAAGTGAACAATCCAACAAAGTCTATGTTTTTCATACTAGAAGTTATAAAGAGAAAATAATAAAAACAGGGTAAAGCTTGATGTTGTTGCCACTTTTCCAAGATAGATTATGTGTTTCCCTCTTTAGCTAGCCTTTAAAAGAGTCACTTTTTCTGTTTTTAGTATGTTCTACTGATTATTGGAGGTTGTTAGAGTTTAGAGCCTTTTTATATATCAAGGTAACGAAATCACTTAAAGGCCCATGTTTAACCTAATTTTGAAAAATTTTGCCTATCACCCTTATGCACAAGCACGTTTGTAACAAAGAGGTAATCATTCGTAGTTGTACGATCATGCATAAGCACGGTCTTGAAAGAGAAGTAGTCATCTATATTTGCACAATTGTGCTTGATAACTTTTTGTACTCTTTACTCTGTTGGCCATGACTTCATCTCTAGACCTTTGATTGACTAGAAATTTGAACTGTAAGCTCCTCACATATTGTCCTTCCTCTCCACTAGATTTCATTGTCATCTGAATTCTCTAATTCTACCCAATAAGGTCATTAAATCATCTGTACCACATCCACAGTTACAAATTTGATACCTGCACAATTCATTAACAAGGTGCATCAATCCATCCTAAAAAACAAAATAAGCTCTAAAACTACCTTTAAACACTAGATAATGTGAAGAAACAACTAAACACTTCAAAAATCAAGAAAAGATGCCAAAGATGTTAAAGATCAAATAAACTAGAACTAAAACACATAAAGAAGCACTTAAAACATATGAAAACACACTAGAAACATAACTTAAAAACACACTTATTAACTTCCCCATGCTTAAACCTTTGATTGCCCTCAAGTAAAATCAAGCACAACCAATCCATTCTATCAATTCATCATCACATGGATTAAAACCATGCAATCTTTCAAACTTCAACCATTCGAATGTCCAATTACTACACTCATCATAACTAGTTTTTATTGGCATATATAAACAAACTTAAGTTATGACAGTATCGATTAAGGGCAAGTATAGACTCAAAATGGATCTTCCTTATAAAATTCACTCCTTTCACCCAAGTATTTAAGGTCAGTGTTTCACTCAGGACTCCCTATAGGATAGCACACTACCATAGTTATTACAAACACAAATAGATCAAAAGTACTTTGCTAAGGGTTGTAATAGAGCTAGGGTAAGGTATGTAAAAAGGGGTTTGAGGGCTCATCACAAGCACTCATAGAATACTAAGTATACAAAGGGACATAAAATGATTTCTGAGATAGGCAAATGGATATAACTAACTACTCTGCACTTATTGTTGCTACTATATGTTATTCTTTTCCTTTTTCCTTTTCCTTCTCTTTTTTATCACAAATAAAGAAATACAAACTAATATTAGTAGCTAGATGTAATGTGCTCTAAAAGTAGAAGTATAAAGAAAGCCACTCAAAGTGTCTCAGAAAAAAATTGTAGATAAAAATCCCAAACTAATGTAAACTTAGCACTTTATTAAACTTATGGTAAGGTAGGCTAATGAGGTTTAAGGTTTAAAATAAGGTGTTTAGTGTCTCAGAAAAAAATTGTAGTTAAAAATCTCAATCTAATGTAAACTTAGCACTTTATTAAACTTATGGTAAGGTAGGCTAATGAGGTTTAAGGTTTAAAATAAGGTGTTTTCTATAAACAAAAAGGTCAAAGGTTTAAAGGGATTTACAAGGGACAATGACATAGGTTGGTCATTTAAGTCAAGGGCTAAAAGAACGAGGGCCTTAATCAATTCTATTTAGCATAAATCTAGTAGATTTAAATTGGTTTAGGGCAAGTTCTAGGGGTACTACCTATGGAAGCATCATACAATCAAGGAAATGATATGAACATGGAAGAGAGTTATATAGGCTGAAATCCTCAGTGAGGCTCAAATGAAAATCCATCGTGTTTTTACATAACTTAATCACTCAAATATCAATTTCTAAGTAAGCCTATGTAGCCAACTACCCAAGCTAATCCGAATGGTTCACCTTCTATCCAAATGGCCTAATTCAATCTTTAAGCATGTGAATCAATCCTATTTTAACTACTATGATAGAATCTCAAGGCAACAACTTCTGTCTCAAAGATTCAGATATATGGAAAATGATAAACCTAGAACTAGCAACCTAATATGGAACCTACAAGACATGCCAAAATGCAATGCTAACACAAACATCAAATAATTAGTTACTTTGCTACCAATCTACCTCCCAACAGTTAGAGGACACATTGTCCTCAATGTGTGATGAGATAACTAAAAAAAAGAACACATTACTAAGGACAATAACCACAACACAAAACAAATACCAATGCAATGGTAAAAAAAGAACTAGAAACAAAAAAAAAAAAGATGGAGTTTAGAAACCTTATGGAGAGGGCGAAGACAATGGGTTTGGAGATGGAACATAGAGTCCTTGCATCGCCCAAGACTTGTGGATTTTCTTTTTTAGGTATCATTATTGGCGAACTATTAGTTGCATTTGCTCATTCATTTGGATGAGCTGCTGCTGTTTCTTTCTATGCTATCGGCCAGGAGTGTGTATACACTCTTTTAACCTATTAGCCTCTCTAATTCGTCACTTGATTCATATAAGTCTAGATAAAGTCTGGAACTTGAAACTCCACTTGAAAACTTTTGCTTGATTGCAGTGCATGTCTGAGGATCTCAGAGCTATATGTTGTGGTGCAGTAGTATCTTTACACATCTTAAATACAGTGCATCAAAATACTCATAAGAAATAGGGGTTAGTCCAGTAAGATCAATCTTAAAATGCTGAGCTAAAGTAGTGGCTAAATACCCTGTTCCCATAGATATTCCCTTTCTTGCCACATATTGGATCAAAGATTGGGAAAAATAAGAGAACTGTTAGGTTTAATCTTTTCATAGCATAACCTTTGTTGTTGTGAGTTTTGGAAAACACAGCATAACATATGAATTTATGCAAAAGCAACTACTCAAGATTAAGAATGTGAGCATTCGATCCAATTTGAGCATTAAAATCACGAAAGCCAGTTAAATACTTCCAATAAATGGTAGATGATAAGTCTTGATGGTGATCTTCTACCTGTGGCTTAGAAAAACCAAAAAGTTGGCCTAACAACTTGTCATCTAAGTTACGAGCCTGGCCTCATACTCTAAACCAGAATTTATTAGGTTTACTAGATTCAAACCATAAAGAAGTGAAAAACTCAAATGTTAGTTCACGAAAAATAGGGTAATCCATATGCACATATTGTTCCTAATTATCTTTCCTACATAATTTTTGCAATTTATCCTTCAACCCTATTTCTTCTAGTAGATTAAAATCCAAATATCATGGTGTAAGAATTATTTTAGTTTTTAGAAAAGCATAACTGTCACCTTCTTCCTTGGAATAAATGGGAAAAGGGGCATTATAATAAGCTGCAATGTTTGCAACATTTTAGCCTTCCACCTTAGCTTGGATGGGTTCGACAGATTTTTCACAAAGAGTCTTGGTTCTTGGAGGCATAATGGCATGAAAACCTAAAAAAATCATAAAAGAAACATGATAAGTTTCAAGAAGCAACACACTCAGCCCCTAGAGAGAGAAACCTAAAAAAATGGAGGGAAGGAGGGGAAAAGAAAAGCAAAAACTGAAGGTTTTGATGAAAACCTAAGTAAACTTACAAGATTAGGTGAAAAATTGGAAGAGAATGAGCAAGCTTTCGTGAAGAGAGGTTGTGGGTGCCAAAACTGGAGAGAGGGAGCGCAGGGAAAAGAATAATCAATCGGGGGTGGGCGAGATCTATTACTCGCCCTACATGATCGTGTTGATGCTCGAATGTGCACCCCTGATGAGTGAAGGGTTCTTTCACGATTGTGTTGGTGTATAATCATACACCCTTGATGAGTGAAGTGGTTCTTTCATGATTGTGATAGCGCACGATTGTGCACCCTGATGACTGATGGATTGTGTCACGATCGTGCTAGTGCATGATCGTGATAGAAAGTGTCACTCAAACTTATTCTAATTCACTCCAAGTGGCTCCCAACTTAGTTCTAAGTCACTCCAAACTTACAAATTCAAAATTTAACTTAAAAGCTACAATCAAACTCAAGAAAACAATAGATAAACTTAAGAAAAGACAATATTAAAGCAAGGAACAATTTGAGAACCAAGCAACAACAACTTAAAAAACTTGCGAACTAACCATAACATACTTCATTTAAGGTTATGAGCTTGACCAAAGTTCAATTTAATGAAAAAGATTAAGGGAAAGGTAAGAAATCACTTCCCCTTCATGAGATAGAGCTCCTCCAATGTAAAGCTTGCATCGATTTCCATTGACCTTAAAGGCTTCACCCTTAGTGTTCTTTAATTCTATTGCTTCATGATCAAATACTTGATGTACCTTAAAAGGTCCACTCCACCTTAACGTGAGTTTTCCAGGAAATAAGCAATGTCTTGAATTATATAGAAGCACTAAATCCCCATTCTTAGACTCCTTGTCCTTGATGTGAGCATCATGCCACTTCTTAACTTTCTCCTTGTACAACTTGGCATTTTCATAGTCATCAAATCTCAACTCTTCTGATTCATCAATTTGCAGCACTCTTGCCCACAAGTTTCCAATCCATGTCAATTTCTTTATTAATCAATAAGCAGTATGTTTTAACTCCAAGGGTAAATGGCAAGCTTACCATACATAAGTCTATAAGGAGTAGTATTTATAGGTGTCTTTAAAGCTGTCCTATATGCCCAAAGTGTGTCCAATTTCAAAGCCCAATCCTTTCTTGAGGTGATCACTACTTTCTCTAAAATCTTCAAGTCTCAATTTACCACCTCCACTTGGCCATTAGTTTTTGGATTATATGAGGTAGCCACTTTATGGTGAAAATTATACTTCCTTAAAAGAAATTCAAGTGGCTTATTACAAAAATGACTACTCCCGTCACTTATAATTACCCTTGGCACCCCAAATCGAGTGAATATCCTTTTTATGAAATGTTGAACTACCTTACCATTGTTTGTTGGAGTAGCCATAGCTTCAACCTACTTAGAAACATAATCCACTCTGACTAAGATATACTTGTTATCTAGGAAGGATGGGAATGGTCCCATGAAATCCAAGCCCCACTCATCAAATATCTATACCTCTACGATGTTTGAAAGAGGCATCTCATCCCTCTTTGATATATTGCCCACTCACTAGAATGTATCATACTTCAGCATAAAATTTTGAGTGTCTTTAAACAAGGTTGACCAATAGAATCCACTTTCTAAGACCCAAGCAATTGTTCTATTTTCTTCGTAGTGTCCTGTATAACTAGAACTATGACATTGCATCAACATTTCAGGTGTCTCATCATCCAGGACATACTTGCAAATCATACTGTCAACACAAATCTTATAAAGTATGGGTTCATCCTAAATTTAATGAGAAAATTGGAATAAGAAAGTTTCCTTTGTTGATAAGAAAGATTAGAGGGGAGAATACCACCTGCAAGATAATTTGCAATATCTATAAACCAAGGAAGAAATGGGTTATCTACCATCATTAAGGCTTCATAAAAAAAGCACTCCTCAATTTCCTCTTCTTCTTTTTTATGTTCCTCTTTAAGTCTTGATAGGTCGTCTGATACAACTTTTTCTGCTCCTTTCTTGTCTTTAATCTTAATGTTAAACTCTTAGAGTAGAAGTACCCATCTGATAAGCCTAGCCCTAGCATCCTTCTTTGTAAAGAGATAATAAAGCACCGCATGATCTGTAAAGATAATAACAAATGAGCCTAAAAGATAAGAGTGAAATTTCTCACATGCAAAAAGTACTGCAAATAACTCCTTTTCCGTAATGGTGTAGTTCAGTTGTGCGCTTGTCAAGGTCTTGCACACATAGTAAATAGTATGTAGTTTCTTCTCCTTTTACAGCCCAAGTAAACACCCCACTACGTGGTCACTTACATGACATATAATCTCGAAAGGGAGTGACTAATCCGACGTTGTCAAGATAGTTGTTGTTGTGAGTGCCTTCTTCAACTTGTTAAAAGAATCTAAGCAATCATAAGTAAACACAAAAGGCACATCTTTTACTACAAATGGGTTAAGGGTTTAACAATAAGGAAAAATTCCTTTATGAATCGTCTGTAGAACCCTATGGGACCAATGAAAGCTCGAATGCCCATAATGTAAGTAGGAGGGGGTAACTTTTCAATCACTTCAATCTTTGCTCAATCCATTTCAATCCCTTTGAATGAGATCTTATAGCCTAATATGGTCCCCTTTCGGACCATGAAATGAAACTTCTCCCAGTTTAGAACTAGATGAGACTCCTTACATCTTTGAAGCACTTTGTCTAAATTAAACAAATAATAATGAAAATAATCTTCAAAGATAAAGAAGTCATCCATAAATAGCTCCATGAAGTTTTCATTCATGTCCGCAAAAATGGCCATCATGCACCTTTGGAATGTGGCAGGTGCATTACATAACCCAAAAGGCATCACCAGATAAGAGAAAGTCCTATAAGGATAAGTGAAAGTGATCGTTTCTTGATCCTGTGGGTATATGAACACCTGATTCTACCTTTAGTATCTATGAAGAAAATAATAAAATGCATGGCCAGCCACCCTCTCGATCATTTGGTCCACAAAAGGTAAAGGAAAATGGTATTTCTTGGCCAAGTTAAGCTTCCTGTAATCAATACACACTCTCTAACCCATAATGGTCTTAGTAGAAGTCTATTCACCTTTTTCATTTTCCATCACTTTCATGCCTTTTTTCTTAGGCACACACTACACAGGACTTACCCACTCACTATCTGAAATAGGGTAAATAATCCCTGCATCCAAGAGCTTCACTACATCATTCTTCACAACCTCTTGTATGTGTGGATTTAATCTTCTTTGTCTTTCCCTCATTGTTTTGCATCCTTCCTCCAGGTTAATCCTATGCATCATCACATTGGCACTAATCCCCCTAATATCAGCAATTTGCCATATCATGGCTTTCATCCACTTCCTAATAGTCTCTACAACTTTCTTTTCTTGCTTAAAATCCAATGAATTGGATATGATGATGGGTAGGGTGTGGTCCTTACCTAAGAAAGTATATCTTAAGTGAGAACTTAAGGGTTTTAGGCCTAAGGTGGGTGGTTTAATAAGGGAGGGTAGTGTAGGGGTATCTGATCTCTCCAACTTCTTTTACTCACTTCCCACACATAACTCTTCTTCATTCACACCTTCATCCATATTCACTTCAACAACTTTTGCAACGTCCTTTTCAAATTCCTTCACACAATCATATACAATATCAATCTTCATACATGCAGTACCATCCATCGATTTCTTTAGATTTTTAGATATGTTAAATTCAACTTGTTCATCACCAATTCTTAAAATAAGTTTCCCTTAATACTCATCAACTAATGCCCTACCAGTATCAATAAGTGGTTTACCCAAAATCAAATGACAATTCCTATCCTCTCCAAAATCCAACATAAGAAAATCCACCAGAATGATAAATTTATCTAACTTTTACCAATACGCCTTGAACAACTCCAAATGGCTTCTTGATGGATCGATTTGTAAGTTGAATGAGCATAGATGTTGGCTTGATGCCTTCTAAGCCTAGTTTCTTGAAAAATATATAAAGGCATCAAATTAATACTGGCACCTAAGTCACATAAACATTTATCAAATTTAAAGTCACCAACAACACATGGAATCGTAAAACTTCCTGGATCTTGTAGTTTTGATGGCAAGGTGCTTGAAATGATTGAACTATAATTTTCTGTTAGGGTCATTGTTTGATTGTCCTCCTAAGTGCATTTGTGTGTGAGTATATCCTTGAGAAACTTTGCACACTTGGGCATGCACTCCAATGCTTCCACCAATGAAAAGTTAATTTGAATCTTTTTTACCTTCCCTAAGAACTTGGAGAAATGAGTGTCTACCTGATGTTGTTTCACCCTTTATGGATACGGAAGCTTAAGCTTGCGGTGGTGGAACATATGGCTACTCTTCTTCTTACTCTTCATCCTTCTTCCCTTTTATCTCCTTAGCCTTCTCCTTTACAGGACTCTCCTATTGCACACTTGGTTCTTCCAGTTGTTTACCATTCCTAAGTGTGATCGTGTTGGCCCCCAAATGTTTTTCTTAGTTAATCATGATTTAAACAATTATGAGGTTTGGATAAGTGAATTTTGAGAGTTAAATTTTTTTATAGAGGTATTTTGGGTGGATTACTTAAGGTTAGAAGCATTAAGGCATTAAAGGAAGGGTAAGTTGGACTTCTCTTACCCATTAAGGGTAGAATGGGAAAAGGAAAATGTTGTCTTATAAATTAGAAGACCAAAAACATGAGTAAAGGAAAGAAGGAGAGAAAATCAAAAAGAAAAAGAGAGAGAAGAAGAGAGGTTTCAGTGAAGTTGAAAAAGAATAGAGCTTTGGACTAGGTTACATTTTTTCTTAGTCTTAAAGAGAGAGTTTGAGGTTATTCGAGAAGGGAAAAAGAAAGAGGAAGGGAAGAGCTTTCCTTAGAGCTAAAAATCTCATTATTTGGTAAAGATTCAAGGTAAGTTGATTTTAATCTTTTGGAGTTTTGAAAGGTCTTTGGTTCAAAGAGCTTGGGAAATGTATGTGTTTAAGTATTCTAGGATCAATTTTAGTGAATGTACTTTATGGGTTCTCAAATTCAAATTCCTATTGAATGGGAATTTTGTCCTTTATGAAGGAAATCAAAGAGGGGTTCAAGAGAGACAAGGGGAGCAAGAGGAAAGACATCCTCAAGCCAATACCTAAACAAAGATTTCAGGTGGGTACATGTTTATAATAGAGTAAATAAGCCACTAAATGTGTTCTTTGAATCAAGAAAGTTTAATGATTTTAAATTGCATCATAGTATTGCATTTATTGCTTCTTGAATGACACGAGAAATTGTTACATGTTTGCTACATGTTTTGTTTATGATTTGGGTTATTGATTTAAGAAAAGACTTTGAAAATGATTCTTTTTGGAAAGGATACATGTCTATGAAATCATGTTTTCAGAAATGGATTTTCAAGACAAATATAGCAAGCATATGAAAGTGCAAGTTTTCAAGAAAATGTGCCATTTTGGGTAACAAGTTTACAAGATTTTGAAATATATGTGTTATGTGGGTTTGTGGTAGTCCCTCAAGAATCGTCACTTGCACGTTGACTCAAGTATAGACTTCTCCCACTAGCTCACTAGTGGCACGAAGCTCCTTCAAGGACTCCCTCAAGTTTACTACTATATAAGACCATTATATGGAAATGTGTAGTGCGTCATGTTTTGGACTTACCCAAACCATTTTGATGTGCTTATGTGATTGGTATTAAAATTCCTCTCTTCCTTCATCAAGGTCATCATATTTTGTAGCATTTGATTGGTGTCCTCTTTGGTTGGGACAGTTAGAGCTTGCTGAGGGTTGGAGAGCTGGTTAGTGGAAGTACCACCTCCTCCTCCTTATAGAAATATGTTTGGAGCTCTCCCCTCTTCATTCCTCTAACTAAATCTTAGATTGGCCTTCCAACCCTCATTGTAAGTGTTGGAGTAAGGGTCCCATTTATGATTTATTCTTCCTGGATACACTGCTGACACCTCCTCATACCGACCTGGACAAACACTGGTTATGTGCATTACCGACCCCACAAGTATCACAACTGGGTGCAGTAAATCCATTGATGATGACGGTCGATGCACATTCATGTTCTTCAATTCTGCAGTGATGAAAGACAATTGTGAAGTGATTCTACTCTCTAATGAGTCAACCTTAGACTCCAGACTCTCCATTCTTCTAACTTGAGCTATTGAAGCTCCTAACTCAAGGACCCCTCTGGTATCTCTCACACTATACTGTTGATGATTCAGCATCTTCTTGATCAAATCCTATGCTTCCGATGCTATAAGATCAATCAAAGAATCTCCTGATACCGTATCCAACATACCTTTATCTTGACTTTTCAAGCCATCATAAAAGTACCGCACTAACTGCTCATCAGGTATCTAGTGATGGGGGCATCTGGACAGTAGGTCTTGGAAGCGATTCTAATAATCATACAGAGACTCATCATAATCTTGCCTTGCTGAATAAATCTCTTTCCTCATCGATGAAGTTCTGGAAGCTGGAAAATACTTCTCCAAGAAAGCTTTCCTCAAATTAGCCCAGCTATGGTAGGCATTTGCCACATGTCTTGAAAAGCTCATGTACCACTCCCGTGCCTTTCATTCTAGGGACAAATGAAAAACTTTTCATAGAACTTGGTCTAATTAAGCTCCCACTGGCTTCATACTCTGACAGATCATAGACAAGGATTGTAAGTGCATATAGGGATCCTCTCCTGCGAAACCATGAAATTTAGGAAGAGAATTAATAAGTAATACTTTCACTTCAAAGTTAACGTCAAAATTAGGGCAAGCAGCGGTAAATGGATCATAATTCACATCAGCGGTGATTGCCTCCCTAATGGTTCTCTGTCTCTGATTCCCATTGTTCTCTCCAACTCTCTCATGCTCTCCGTCTCCTCCATTATCACCATTTCTAGGTTGGTTGGCATGAAAGTTAGGATTTTGTTTAAAAGCAAGATTTTTAGCCATGATCACTCTTTCTCTGGATTCACTATCACTAGTGGTTTGATTTGACTCCTCTTCCACAACTATCCTTCTTCTCTCTTGTTCTTTCCTCTCTTTTCTAATCTTCCTTAAACGTCTCTCAATCTTAGGTTGGAAAGGAACAAGTCTAGCTCTCTGGGGCATACAACAAAAACAAGTCAAATGAAAGAAATTGTGATGAAATTTACTCACAGGAACACAAGGTCAAATAAAATGTGAGATGTGAAGGATGTGAGTGTATGATGTGTAAGAGTATGTATAAAGATGGATATATGTGAAAGATGCTAAGTATGAAAAATTCAACTGCGAAAGTATGCTTTTGTTTTTGTTTTCAAAATGTATGCTATGCAAAGAAAAATGAAAAACTATACTATCAACAAGTATGAAATCAAACTATCCAATATGAAATCTAAAAGAAAAAGGTTCCTATTATTAACGAAAAATAAAGATGACAACTACTAAAGAAAACCAATTGCTTGGTTCCCCGACAATGGCGCCATTTTGATCGGTTGTGTGATTGATTCTTTGAAATACTCCCTTAGAAACCAAATCAAAAAGAAATTAATTCCAAGGATTGCAATGTAGAGTGTAACCCCGGGTCATCTCACTTAATTGGAACCTAGAGCAAATGATCTAAGCCAGCCTAATTGTTAGAAAATGCAAACTAAATTAATTAAGAGTGGGGTTTTGGATTGTTTTGATTAAACTGAATGACTTGAACTAAATAAAGGAAAAGTGTGT
>JAOSBN010155919.1:0-22957 GCA_027563595.1 Erythroxylum suave | reverse complement strand
ATTGCAATTCTTGGTATAAATTGATTTTGATCGGTTTCCAAGGATCAATCTTAGGATTGTACGATAAGCCGCGATCAAATTGCTTTCGAATTTCTTTGTAAAAACTCTTTGTTTGATTGACTCTCTTTGCTCCTCTAATCACTACCGGTGGCTGCTCTCTAATGTTCTATTTATTCTATAGTAGCTCTAGATCAAATTCGGGGTCAAAACGGTCCAAAAAATTACCCAAAAATCAAGTTTTTGTGTCAGCCCGACGCAGGGCATGATCATGGTCGTGCATATCACGATCGTGGCCAGCGCTTACCCTTTCTGGCACGAGCATGGCTTGAAGTACATGATCATGGACTATCTCGATGCTCTCTGTCACAATCGTGTCCTGGCTGTTTCTTGCTCTTCCTTTTTTGTCACAATCGTGGCTTATGTCCTTCAGCCGGAAACTCTTTAAATCTTCACCGTTCTTGCCTATTTTCCCTGCAACACTACCACACACATCAAGATGCCTAAAAAATATATGATTTAAGCTCAAGAATTCCAACTAACCCATAAAAAACTTAAATACACAAAATAACCTAATTAAAACCCTATATGCATACTCAACACTCAATTTAACACTAAATGCATAACAAATTAAACCCTAAAATATCATGCAAAACACAAATATCAATCTCTTTAATAAGTGCAAATCGAGAATAATAAGTGGTATTAAAGTGGGTCTCTTAAGTTAGTGTTTCAAAAAACATTTTATAGTAAAGACTAAAATGGTGTAATTAGTTTCATCTTCATCCTTATAAAAGAAGGAAAAGACATTAGTAAAGCCCCTTTATCTAATACTAAGATAAAATTTTTCTTAATGGCTATGAATGTTGAATTATGTGAAAAAGTCTTAAATGGCCCTTTATGAAATTCATCAATGACAAAAAGGTGCCTAAACTAAAGAAAGACTATGAACCTTAAGAGACTTATTTCTTTAAATAGAAAAGTTGTTCATGTATTATTTTATAGACTTAGTGTGAATTAATTTTATAAGGTATCAATATATGAAACTTCTCATAATATTTGGTACACAGTTGAAGTCACGCTCAGTGTACCAATCAATTCAAAGAAATTAAAGGAAGTATGATAATTCATTGATATGATTTATTCCAAACGAAAATAATGAAAGTGCATTATTAATGCTCTTAAATGTCTTTGAAATACCTACACTAATTTTAAAATTTTGAGAAAGCTTTTAAGGTCACTTCCAAAGACTTAGGAAGTCAAAATGACAGTCATTGATCTTCCTATACTAGTAGGATGCCTTCAACACCATTAACAACACTTATGAGATAGATAGATTATAGCCTGTACACTTCCACAGATGTTCCATTTTTTAGAAAACAGAATTAGTTATCTATTTCTTTCCCTAAATTATACATAAAAGAAAATTTTATAATGTTATAAACTTTAATCCGGGTTAACTCTCCATAAAGCAATAACCTCTGTTTGACACCTTTTGCCTTTTCATTCAACGATAATTTCTCTCTAAACTATTGAATGATTCCATTTTGAACCTTATCCTTGGAGATCTTAATACCCTTAAAATACCTTAAGTTCTTCCCTCCTAAATCTTGTATATGCTTGAACTAAGGCTTAGTATGTAAACTACAAAGTTCATATTAGAAATGTGTCTTTCTTTATACAACCATGGAATAATATTAACATAATTGAGGTTCAAATTTTGAAAATGGCATAGGTCTACGATGGTACTCCATATTCCTAAATAGAAGTTACACACAAAGAAGAATGTGTTAGATTTTCATAACCAACTAAAATAAAAGACATATTATGGATATATTAAGATAACTCATTCTATCTATTATTGCCATTCTATTCATAGCTAATAACCACATAAGAAAGGATATTTAAGGCATCATGTAAGGCCCCAAATTGTACCCTAGTTGGAATGTTACATTGAACATGTATGATAGGTGATTAAAAAAATTGTGATAAGAGTGAGGATTGCATATGACTTGAATTTTAGTTTAATGAATCATACTTAGTGAATTGGAATTAATTGTCACCATTAGAGAATTAAGGTATTAATGTTGGGCTCGGGTCTTGGAACATATGTCATGGTTACATTACACAAGGTTTGGGTGAAGACTAAGTGAAAAAAGGCTTGTAAGTACTTAAAAACCTATGTTTATATTGACTTTAGCAAGTTCAATTTGTCACAATCGTGCGCCCCTATATAACACTCAGACTTATAAAAATCATATCTCTTGATTCTGAAGTAAAAAAAATTACAAACTTTATACCATTAGAAAGCGAAGAGGATGAGCTACAATTTTTATGAAGACAAATTTGTCAAATTTAGCCTACATCAATATAGTTTATTCATTTTAATTTGGAGATAAGTGGACTAGTTACTTAGTGATAAATGACAGCGTTTTGTGTGGATGAGTGGCAGCTCCTAAATGGGATAAGTGAAGAACATGCATGAAAACACATGCTATTACCATTTGTTGACACCTAACATTAAAGGAGACAAGTTCTTGCTTGAGTTTCTATTTTGGCTTATTCTCCTCCATTTTGTTCTCTCTTCACCGAAACTTTTTCACTCACACCTCCTGGAATTTTTGCTTACTTTTTGGATCATCATCGTCATTTGAGGTATTTGCATGATACTACATCAAGGAAGCTAGATCCTACTATTTTCTATATTGCTGTCCTCTTGGTCATCTTAATCTTGGAATTGTGATACTTGCTTGAAAGGATAGAGTGGCCTTATTCATTGAAGTAGGAAATTGAGTTAAAGAAGGTATAGGAATACTAATCTTGATTGCATGTTATCATATGAATTATTTGATGTTTGATTGGATAGAGTATTTATTGACTTGATGATGAATTGAGGTCTGGACAAGAAATTGATGTGTAATTGGGTATGAATAAGGTGGAATTGTAGTGAAAAGGATGAACCTTGGAGTAATGGCATTGAGGGTGTAACATGTAAATGAATTGTACTAGTTTGACTGAATAGAATTCACTGAACAGACATCGATATTTAGGCTATAAGTTGACTTGTAGATATCTAAATGGGGTGATTTTCATTGTGGATGAAACCACACACATATTCCTACACTTTCAAGGAGGAATGGAATTTTGGTTCTAACCCAAAGGATTCTGAAATTTGGCCTAAAGTTGAATTTAGGATTCTGCCATTGATTGGGAATAGTCTACAGTATTTTAGGGATAACTTTAGAAATAATGAACCAAATTGCATGAAATTTTGTTCATTAGAAACTTAAGACATATAGGAACATTGTTTAGAAGAACAAATAGCCCAAAAACATCAGTTTCTACGTTAAAACGGCTATACAATTCAGACCTGAAACTTGTCCTAAGAAAATAAAAAAAAGAAAATACTAAACTTGTTTATGTAATTGTTGATATATATATATATATATAGACACACACACACACACACATATAAGGTTAGGAATTTTAACAATGGTTTATGTAAACTTAATTGGGATTAAAAAAAGAACCTAGATGATGTTAGATTACCGGGAGTAAAAGTTAATTGATCCCTAGATGATGTTAGATTAATGGAGTAAAAGGTAACTGAGTTAGGGTTCATTAATGAAGATGTTAATATAAAGGAAGTATGGTTTAATAATGATGAACATAATGATGAATTTCTTGGTGTGATCATGAATGAAATAGTTCTTAAAGCTTATAAATTACGAATTAAATATGGATGATTACGAATTGGGAATTTCTACGATAATATTGTGACATTACCTGACCATCAGTTGTCCAAGGAGTTTGATAGTTGGGATTATATTGGAAGTGCTTGCTAATTGTGCGCATATAGTTAATGTGTGATTACTCAATACTTTATTGATGCATAATTTCACATGTTTGTATTTTTAAAACTGCTGAGTCCTAGTCGTGGGTAAATAGACATGCCTAGAAGGGTTAGTAGCTGCTTCTGTAATTAGACACTAAGGTGTCTTCTATAACTAGACACTTTGATGTCTTCTAACTTTAGATACTTTTATGTCTTCTGTTTCAAAGACTTAAGTCTCTTCTATTTCAGAGACCAAACATGGTATCTTCTATACTGGTCCCGTTACCCACTTTTATAAAAAGGATTAGTAGTATAATTTGTTTTGTATTCTAATACATGTTCTATTTTGATATAAACAAATTTTGTTTTGATATAAGATAAATTCTGAATTGATACAAAACAAAGTCTGCTCTGATATAATTCATATTATGATCTGATACTTAAATGGTTGGCATTAGCATGAGAATGTTCTCTAGTGATAGATCATATTCTGTTTTGAAATTAATTATGCTTGAATTGTTCTTTAATATGAACCTTTAATGATTGATTATGATATAATTTGAATCAGTATATGTGGATGTTAGGTGACTGTTAAATAGTTGCTAGTTTATGTATGGTTTAGTTATTCCCCATTAAGCTTTATGTGTAGCGCGGTGGTTTTGCCCCCGATAGATTTTGTTATGAACACTTGAGACTGGGACAATGTCAACCGTAGTGGCCAAGAAGATTGAGTTTTGTTTTGACAAAAATGTATAATTGAGTTTGTTTTTGGGTTGTATATGATAAATGAGACAGTTTGTATTTTGTTTGAAGGTTTGTATTAACTACAATACAGGATGGATTACGGTTTAAGACATGCTTATGATAAGTACAATATTTATAATCTATTTTGTTTGTATCTTAACTTGTAATTAAATATAACGTATGTTGCTTGAGTTTCTGAAAATGCTTGGAATTATTGATATGATATGTTTGGGTGATGTTATATGTGGCATCTGTATATTCTCCCAGGGGATATGTGGGTGTTACATTGTTTGGTATCAGAGCCTGGTCTAGGCGATTCTGGTTTAACCAATGCTTAACCACTGCTTATACTTGAGTGTAAAAGTTTTGTTTTGGCCTAATGCAGTTTGTCCCATGTTTTGGTTATAGAATTAAAGACGGAAAGATCTCACGAAGCCATTGATGAGGTTGCTAAGAGTAATCATCATGAAAGACCCCTTCCATCGATATTTGGACCCTCTGTGGTTAATCTAGGTGAAGTTGAGGTGCCACCTCCTCCTCTAGCTCAAAGAGAGGCTTTGGTTAAGTTGTCTCAAGATATGATGACGATACTGCATCATTTGACAACACCTAAGGCTCCAATTGATCAACTGTGGAAGTACGGAGTTGAGGAATTTTCGGGAACATCATTGGAGGAATCTGAAAGCACTGAGTTTTAGATAGAGAAAGTAAAGAGGGTATTAGATGAAATCAGTTGTCCGCTAGATCAGATGGTGCATTGTGTTGTCTTTCTTCTTTAGAAAGCAGCCTATGAGTGGTGGAAGTTTGTTTTACGGAATCCTCATCTACCGGTGCCTCTGACTTGGGATTTCTTTCCCAAGAGTTTGAAACTAGGTATGTTACGGAGGCTTACAGAAAGGAGAAGTGGAAGCAATTTTTTAATTTTAAGGAGAGAAACATATTTGTTGCTAAGTACGATAGGGAGTTTAACCAACTCAATAAGTATGCCCCTGAACTGTTACTTACTAAGGAGTTCCAGTGTCATGAGTTCAAGGATGGGTTGAACGATTCCATCAAGGAGCACCTTACCGATTCACTTTGTTGGAACAAGTGAACTACCATCAACTGGTGCAATTTGCAATGAAAATAGAGAAACAAGAGCTAAGGTTTTGGTATTCCGGAGTATCCTTACTGCTCTAAATACCATCAGGGTACCTATTGGAGGGTTACAGATGCGTGTTTCAGATGTGGCAGCACAGAGCAATAGATAGCTAACTGCCCAAGAGATAGTCCCAGACATCATAAGGGAGTAGGGAGGTCTCTCATGTAGTTATTGGAATTAGAGCACGAGGTAGCGATGGTGGAGGATCTGGTCAGAACAAACTTGATTTGGGTACCCATTCAAAAACTGTTGATCAACCAGGTGAGCCATCTACTTTGGCTCGAGCTTATACATTGAAAGCTCGTGAGGAACAGGATGTACCTGAAGTCATTACTGGTATCGTTTCTCTCTTTAATTCTAAAATGGATGCATTGATTGGTCCTTGAACTACTCATTCCTATATCTGTGTTTGAGAAATGTATGATAAGGAGATGCCTATGGATTAGCTAGGGATGACATTCATGTAACTACTCCTTTAGGTAGTAGTGTGTTGGTTAGTCAAGTGTTTAGGAATTGTCCTATTATGTAACAAAGAAATGAATATGTAGTATATTTGATTAGATTGCCTTTTAATGTATTTAATTTGGTTTGGGTATGGATTGGTTGTCCAAGTATCAGGCATTAGTTGATTGTAATGCTAAGACAATATGCTTAAGAAGCCTGATAAGCCTAAAATTGTATTGCATGGTCTCCACACTAGTTCTTTAGTTAATGTGGTATTTGCTATGCAAGCCCGAAAGCTCCTCAAAAAGGGATATGAAGCTTATTTAACTTTTGTGTTTGATTCTAAGAAGGAGGGTGTTAAATTGCTAGATATTCCAGTGGTGAATGAATTTTTGATTGTGTTTCCTGAGGAATTACCTAGACTCCCTCCTAAAAGGGAAGTGGAGTTATCTATTGAAGTCATGCCTGGTACTGCTCCTATATCTAGAACACCATACATAATGGCTCCTACTAAATTGAAGGAGTTGAAGGTTCAGTTACAAGAACTTCTGAATAAAGGGTTCATTCGGCCTACTATCTCACCATAAGGAGCACCATTTTTGTTTTTTAAGAAAAAGGATGGAATACTACAAATGTGCATCGATTATAGGCAATTGAATAAAGTCACAGTGAAGAACAAGTATCCATTATTAAGGATTGAAGAACTGTTTGATCAGTTGAAAGATGTAGGAGTGTCCCAAAGATAGATCTATGATCGGGGTACTATCAACTTCAAGTAAAGGATATGGATGTACCAAAGACTGCTTTTAGAACCTGTTATGGACATTATGACTTCCTGGTAATGCCATTCAGGTTAACTAATGCTCTAGCGGCATTTATGGATATGATGAATAAAGTATTCGGGCCTTATTTAGACCAGTTTATTGTAGTATTTATAAATGATATTCTAGTCTATTCTATGAATGAACATGATTATACTGAGCATCTTCGAATTATGTTACAAACACTTTAGGAAAAAAGCGATTTCTAGCTTCTAGAGGTGCCTTTTCTAGGACATGTTGTCTCTTCTTAAGGGATTAGAGTTGATCCTTGTAAGATAGAAGCAATTGTTAACTAGAAGCCACCACGGAATGTGATAGAAGTGAGAAGTTTTCTAGGCTTGGCTGGCTATTATTGCTGGTTTGTGAAGGGGTTCTCAATGATAGCATTCCTTTTAACTAAACTGTTACGGAAGGAGTAAAGTATGAATAGTCTGATAAATGTCAGAATAGTTTTGATCAACTAAAAAGTATGCTTACTGAAGCTCCTATATTTGCTCAACGTACTTTTGGTAAGGAGTATGTTATGTTTAGTGATGCATCTAGAAATGGTTTGGGTTGTGTTTTAATGCATGATGGAAAGGTATTTTCTCATGCCTCTAAGCAACTAAAGCCACATAAACAAAATTACCATACACATGATTTGGAGCTTGCAGCAGTAGTGTTTGTCTTGAAAATTTGGCGGCATTACTTGTATGGTGAAAGATGTAGAATTTTCACAGATCATAAGAGTTTGAAGTATCTGCTTACCCAGAAAGAACTCAATCTAAGACAATGGCATTGGTGGGAATTCTTTAAAGTCTGTGATTGTATTGTAGACTACCATTTAGGTAAGACCAATGTCATGGCTGATGCTTTGAGTCAGAAGACCATTTCAACATTGTCAGTGCAGCATAACGAATGGGGCCTTGTATCTGAAGGAGCTTTAATAGCTCAATTGAAAGTTACACCAACCTTGAGGTAAGAAATTTGTGATGCTCAGAAAGTGGATGATAAGTTATAATAACTTATCTTGGCTATTTGGGAAGGTAAACAACCTGACTTTTCTGTGAAAGGAGATGATGATTTGTATTATAAAGATCGGTTGTGTTTGCCAACTAATGATAAACTCAAAAAGAAGTTGTTATTTGAGGTCCATAATACTATTTTTACAATACATCCAGGTCGAAACAAGATGTATCAAGATCTGAAGCAGCATTATTGGTGGTCAGGATTGAAACGAGATGTTATGGATTATGTATCTAAATGTTTGACATTACAGCAAGTTAAAGCTAAGCACCAAGTTTCATTTGGTTTGTTGCATTCTATTTCTATTCCTTAATGGAAATGGGATAACATTACCATGGATTTTGTCACAGGACTTCCTAAGAGGAAGTCCCGTGACAAAATCCATGATAAAGTTGTATAGGTGATTATAGATAAGTTTACTACATCTGTTCACTTTCTACCTGTCCATCATAATTATTCATTAGATATGCTAGCTAACCTATATGTGAATGAAATAGTGATGTTGTATGGAATACTGTTGTCCATTATTTCTGATCGTGATCCTCGATTTACTTCAAGATTTTAGAAAAGTCTGTAAAGAGCTTTGGGTACTCAAGTTAAGTTCAGTACTACTTTCCATCCCCAAACAGATGGACAATCTGAGTGAGTTATCTAGATATTAGAAGACATGCTTCGGGGTTGTGCATTGGAATTCTCGGCAAGTTAGGATAACTATCTTGTGCTGATGGAGTTTGCTTACAACAATAGTTGTCAGACTAGCTTTGGCATGGCGCCTTATGAAGCTCTGTATGGTAGGAAGTGTAGGACTCAATTGTGTGAGAATAAGATAATCAGGCCTAAAGTTGTGAAAGATACTGAAGAGAAAGTTCAAGTTATTCAACAAAGGTTGAAAGCTGCCAGTGATAGGCAGAAGTCCTATGCTGATCTGAAAAGGAAAGATATTGAGTATCAAATAGGTAATAAGGCATTTTTGAAAGTATCAACTTGGAAACAGATACTTCGGTTTAGGAAGAAATTTAAGCTCAGTCCAGGTTATATTGGTCCTTATGAGATTCTAAAGAGAGTCAGACTAGTAGCTTATCAATTAGCTCTTCCTGGAGAGTTGGCCAAGCTACATAATGTGTTTCATGTTTCGATATTGAGAAAATATCGATCTGATGATACACATAAGATTCCGATACAAGAAATTCAAATACAACCATATCTAACATACGAGGAAGGGCCTATGTCTATTTAAGCCAAAGAAGTCCGACAACTCAGGAATAAGTAAATACCTTTGGTGAAAGTACTCTAGCAACACCATGGACTTGAGGAAGCAACATGGGAACCAGAAGAGACCATGAGGGCTTAGTATCCTCAACTATTTTGATCAGGTATGAATTTCAAGGACAAAATTCTTTTAAGAGGGAGAAAATTGTAAGGCCCCAAATTGTACCCTAGTTAGAATGTTTGTAAGATAGGTGTTTAAAAAAAATTGTGATAAGAGTGAGGATTACATATGACTTAAATTTTAGTTTAACGAATCATACTTAGTAAATTGTCACCATTAGAGAATTAAGCTATTAATGTTGGGCTTGATTCTTGGAACATATGTCATGGTTACATTACGCGAGGTTTAGGTGAAGATTAAGTGAAAACAAGGCTTGTAAGTACTTTAAAACCCATGTTTATATTGATTTTAGCAAGTTCAATTTGTCACGATCGTGTACCCCTTTGTGACACTCAAACTTGTAAAATCATATCTCTTGATTCTACTATCAAAAAATTACAAACTTGATACCATTAGAAAGCTAAGAGGATAAGCTACAACTTTTAAGAAGATAATTTTGTCAAATTTAGCCTACATCAATATAGTTTATTCATTTTAATTTGGAGATAAGTGGACTAATTACTTGGTGAGAAATGGTAACATTTTGTATGGATGAGTGGCAACTCCTAAATGGGACAAGTGAAGAACATGCATGAAAACACATGATGTTACCATTTATTGACACCTAGCATTAAAAGAGATGAGTTCCTGTTGGAGTTTCTATTTTAGCTTATTCTCTACCATTTTGTTCTCTCTCCACTGAAACTCTCTCACTCACACCTCCTGGAATTTTTGCTTGCTTTTTGGATCATCATCGTCACTTGAAGTATTTGCATGATACTGCATCAAGGAAGCTAGATCCTGCTATTTTCTATATTGCAATCCTCTTGGTCATCGTAATCTTGGAATTGTGATACTTGCTTGAAAGGCTAGAGTGACCTTGTTCATTGAAGTAGGAAATTGAGTTAAAGAAGGTATGGGAATACTAATCTTAATTGCATGTTATCATATGAATTATTTGATGTTTGATTGGATAGAGTATTTATTGAATTGATGATGAATTGAGGTCTGGACATGAAATTGATGTGTAATTGGGTATGAATAAGGTGGAATTGTAGTGAAAGGATGAACCTTGGAGTAAGGGCATTGAGGGTGTAATATGTGAATGAATTGTACTAGTTTCACTTAATAGAATTCACTGAATAGACATCGGTATTTAGGCTATAACTTGACTTACAGATATCTAAATGGGGTGATTTTCATTGTGGATTAAACCACACACATATTCCTACAACTTTCAAGGAGGAATGGAATTTTGGTTCTAACCCGAAGGATTTTGAAATTTGGCCTAAAGTTCAATTTAGGATTCTATCACTGGTTGGGAATAGTCTATAGTATTTTGGGGATAACATTAGAAATAATGAACTAAATTGTATGAACTTTAGCTCATTAGAAACTTAAGACATATAGGAACATTTTTTAGAAGAACGTATTGCCCAGAAACCTCAGTTTCTATGTCAAAATGGCTATTTAGACCCGAAACATGTCCTAAGAAAATTAAAAAAAAAAAGAAAATGCTAAACTTGGTTGTCTAATTGTTGATATATATATACATATATATAAGGTTAAGACTTTTAATAATGGTTTATGTAAACTTAATTGGGATTAAAGAAAGAACCTAGATGATGTTAGATTAATGGAGTAAAAGGTAATTGATCCCTAGATGATGTTAAATCAATGGAGTAAAAGGTAATTGAGTTATGGTTTATCAATGGAGATGATAATATAAAGGATATATGGTTTAATAATGACGAACATAATGTTGAATTGCTTAGTGTGATCGTGAATGAATGAGTTCTTAAGGCTTATATATTACGAATTGAATATGGATGATTGTGAATTGGGAATTTCTGCAATAATATTGTGACATTATCGGACCATCAGTTGTTCAAGGAGTTTGATAGTTAGGATTGTATTGGAAGTGCTTGCTAACTATGTGCATATACTTAATGCGTGATAACTCAACACTTCTATTGTTACACCCCACCCTCTCGAGTCCTGTACCCGACATCATGAGTGATATCCGAGTCTGAGCCCTCTGAGGGTGATATACTAGAGCAATTAGTCAATCAAATCTTAGTACATTTTTTTAAAAAACACTTATGCGGAAAATAATAATCAAAATTTCAGGCCCACATTTATTTAGAACATTTTCACTCGTAACAATACAATCATCAGAGTTTCAATAGTCATTTGGGCCTGTACTTTCATTTCATAAAACTCGAAATCACAATTCGTTATCACACTTTGATCAATCCCTTTTGCAAAACCTTTTCCAATTGGAAAGTTATACACAACAAATATATTCAAATACACAAGATACAGTAATTGTGGAAGACTTAATTTGGTACAAAAATAAAGAAATACAATGCAGATACAAACTGATCCCGACCTCTATTTCTTTCTTGAATGTAGCAGGTATACAACCGTTTGCCTAACAGGGTACTCTTTTGAGCCTGAAAAATAATTGCAAATTTTGGGTGAGTTTTACCAACTCAATGAGTGACCATCATTGATGGCTCACCCAGTCACATAATCATATATGATTTCACAACATTTCATATTTCACAATCAATATGATTTAATCAGTCTTATTATGCATATGTCGTGTGTATGAGACCCACTTTCCATCTATTGCTTTGTTATGACCGAGTGCCTAAACTGTCCCATATAGGGCTCATTGATAACTGTCCCATATAGGGCTTATTGATAACTGTCCCATATAGGGCTCATTAAACGTTGAGCCTAAGGCTTTGAATCACTTTTGAGCTCGAGGCTCTTTGTCACTCGTTGAGCTTAAAGCTTTGATCGGTGGCTACTCTGGTCAAAACCCCATTGTATTTCATGCATTCATGAAATGGAATGCATCAATCACATTTGTATGATCCCATTTCTGAACAATCATAATTGTCATTTCATTCATGTAAAATACACATATCAAATATAAATGCAATGGACATGAATCAATTTTGTTTGTTACTTTGTTGTGACCAAGTGCCTTTTTACTAGCTCATATCCCTTAGTGGATACCGAGCTGTATCAATTAATGTCCCATATCCCTTAGTGGATACCGGGTACATGCACAACTGAGCCAAAGACTCCTATTAAGTTCTAAGCTTTAAGCTCTTTTAATGGCGACTCCAGTCACAACTGCCTTTATCTTTCATGCATTCATGAAATGAATTGTTTCTCATATATTCATTAAATCATTGCTTTTAATCAGTCACATTCACAGTCAAGACACATTCATCTTTGGACCTTAGTCTAGTATTCAAAATTAAGTTGAGAATCACATTTCTACCTACATGTAAATGCTATTTGAAACACATTTATCATCAAATTATGTACACTTAGTTCATCTCATTCACATATAAACAACACTTCAATATCTCAACCAAGCATCATAATCATCAGACCTCCTGTCCGAAAACCAACACAATCAATCACATTCATATGGACATTCAATAGTTAATAAATTCCAAAATTCACACAAAACAAACAATGAAATGAGACCATCTAAGTCTACTCACATTACGCCCCAAATTAGCAATTTCTTCCAAGATTTAGAAACGTTCAAATGTTTACATTTATCATGCACATCAAAATTATGCAATACACTTATTGTACACACATTAATAATTGCACAATTATAAATATGCCTTTATGCACAATGTGTATGTGGAATATGTACAATGCATGCTCAATGACAATCCCGAATATCTTTCCATTATTTTCGTCACATTATCAGTCTTATATCAAAACTCACCTAAGTAAAATTTGTACTTAGGGTTTATACCTCAAATAAACACTTTGAATCTAATTTCATAACTGAATGAATTGTTTCAGATTTTTGTCCAAACACCGACTTTCGGGTCTACTATTTCTGATCATTTAAACAATGAGAATGAAGTAATTTGGGAACACTTTCATTTTGAGAATTGTCATTCTATCTCATAAGTTTCTAATGACACCAAAATCATTTAATTTGGTTCAGTAGTGTAAAAGTTATACTCCAAAATTTTTCGGACTGCTTTTATTCTGAGACAGTTCCCTATACTCAACTTCCACCCAGAAATTAAAATTCTTACAATCCAATTCAGAACGTTATTTCTTCATAAAATTTGTAGCCCTATGTCTTTAGTTTACTCAAATAAAAAATCACCCCAATCTGATAACTACAAGTCAAGATATCATCAAAATACCAAAGCATATTCTATGCTGGAAAGTTTGCCGTGATGGCGAACCTTTCCAAATAGGAAAAGTTCATGTGAAATCTTAAAATTTGGCCACGGCAAACTCGCGAACTTCATCCTTCATGTTGGCTGCGGTGAACTTTGACAGAGCATACGCAGAACATGTTTCATTTTCCAGCTTTTCCCAACATCTCTACTTCAAACCTTCATAACTTTTGATTCAGAACTCCAAAAATAACAAATTTTATATCAACGGAAAGCTAAAACAAATATCTACATCTTTCATGTAGATTACTTTGTCAAAATTCATCTACATCAGTATAATAAATTCATGGAAGTTTTAGATCAAAATTTTAACTCTCTTACTATTCATTCCTAGAAATTCTCATGCTTCATATCAATATTTGAGACTCTTAACAATAGAATTAAAATTTGGTGTCTTCATGAAAAATATATCCATATATCTCTAGTTTAATAAAAATCAAGAACCATCCCAATTGAAAAACTCTAGAAGAAGTTATGGCTAAAACACTGAAGCATATGTAGTGAACATTTTCTAGATTTTCAAACTTCCAACATTTACATCTAACTCTTAACTATCATCAAACATGCTCCATTAATCAAAGCCATGAAGAGTAATAGGTTACTTACTTGATTCGGCTTCAAAGCTCCTTCAAATCACTAAGAAACCCTAGTTTCTCCACATACACGACCTTCACCTTTTTTAGGTGGAATAGGTTGGTTTTCTTTAGAAACAAGAAGAAGATAGCAAGTATTCAAGTGGATAGGAGTGGAAGAAGGCAAGGTTCAACTTGGATGAAGGTTGGTGAAGCAAAATCATGGAAAGAAGAAGAATGAAGAAGATGATGAGAGTTACGAAAATAAGAAGGAAAAAGCAAGAATGAAAGTATCTAAGCGGTCTCCAAGCTAAAAGAGTCGTGGGTTTTAAGACATGGCTTGGCAAGTTATATTTTCACTTGCCACATGTCATCTCCTCATAGGTTCACCTAGGTTCTTTTATTCAATTTGTTCAACAACTCCAATTTTTACTCCAATTGTCTCTAAATTTCAATGACATAGGTCATTAAATTCCAAAGTCATTTATAAAAATTTCCGTTGTCATTTGACCCTTATTTCTACTACTATTCATCAATTGTTCTGCCACTTGGCATTTTTCCTAGCCCAAAAATACCCTTATATTTCAAAAAATTCCCAAATTTTCTCCAAAGATTCTAATTCACTATTTATACATTCCCACTCAATTTTTAAGACACAAAACCATGATTCACATCATATTCACATTAAAACAATCATTTATACTAGAAAAATGTCAATTGAGTGCATGGACAATTATTTTAATGTGTGTAATAATCAAATTCACATGTGTGTGTATGCTAACATTATGCATGAGCATGTAATGCAATTTCCTTAATCTCTCTTTGATCTCACATGTACCAAATTTTAGGGTTCCGACCTTTAGTATGGGAACAGGATGTTACATCTATTGATGCATAATTGTACATTTTTGTATTTATAAGGTATGTTATGTTTGATCAAATGTCAATGAATAGTTCATTTGAATAAAGACATGTTGTACTTCTTCTTTTGCATAAAATTCTCAAATCTAAAATGGTTTGTTTTAAAACTACTGAGTCCTAGTAGCATGCCTAGAAGGGTTAGCAGCTGCTTCTTTAATTAGACACTAAGGTGTCTTCTGTAACTAGACACTCCGGGGTCTTCTGATTTTAGACACTTCTGTGTCTTCTGTTTCAGAGACTTAAGTCTCTTCTATTTTAGATACCAAGAATGGTATCTTCTGTACTGGTCCCGTTACCCACTTTTGTAAAGAGGATTAGTAGTCTAATTTGTTTTGTATTCTGATACTTATTCTGTTTTGATATAAACAAAGTCTGCTATGATATAATTCATATTATGTTTTAATACCTAAATGATTGGCACTAGCATGAGAATGTTCTCTAGTGATAAATCATATTCTGTTCTGAATTCATTATGCTTGAATTGTTCTTTAATATGAACCTTTAATGATTGCTTATAATATAATTTGATTTAGTAATATGGATGTTAGGTGACTGTTAAATAGTTGCTAGTTTATGTATGGTTTAGTTATTCCCCACTAAGCTTTATGTGTAGCGCAGTGGTTCCTGTAGATTTTGTTATGAACACTTGAGACTGGGACAATATCAATCGCAGTGGCCAAGAAGATTGAGTTTTGTTTTGACAAAAAATGTATAATTGAGTTTGTTTTTGAGTTGTATATGATAAATGAGACAGTTTGTATTTTGTTTAAAGGTTTGTAATAACTACAATATAGGATGGATTACGGTTTAAGACATGCTTGTGATAAGTGCAATATTTATAATTTATTTTATTTGTATCTCAACTTGTAATTAAATATAATGTATGTTGCTTGAGTTTCTAAAAATGCTTGGAATTATTGATATGATATGTTTGGGTGTTATTATATGTGGCATCTGCATATTCTCCTAGGGGGTATGTGGTTGTTACACATCAGGTATCTATCCTATGTAACCTTATATCAGGCCATAGTTTCTCCTGTTAAACTTATCATATCCTTATACAATTTATTTATGAACAATATAGTTGAGTGTCCGAATCATTGGCTTCCTTTTCAAAGTTAGGACTACAATTTTGAATTACATAAGCCAATTTGCTAAGGAACTTTGTCCATTATTTAGAATTGATCCATACACATACTTTAATGTTTCTTATAAGGTTATCTATATATAGAACAATATATTTGTGTGTATTAAAGGTGCCACAATGCGCTTGTTATCAAATAATAATAAAGCCCTTCCACCATTTATAATGAATTTCGTGTTTCTTCTTAAAACTGCCCTTAAATTTAACAATTGAGACATGAATAATGACAAAAAGGGACTTATTATTATCTTCTGTAAGGATTTTCCCCTTAAAAAGTAAATTTGAATCCATCTAACGTATAGAGATTTTATATTCTACTATAATATTCACAAGCTCTTTCACATAATACCTTGTTGATTGAGGTCATTACCAAAACCCCTTCTATAGATTCGCTCACTTCACTCCAATAAACCCTAGCTTTAAATCTCCCACTAACTCTACCATACAGAAGAAAACTTCTCATTTTCGATTCTAATGATTGGATTAAGCTCTTAAAAAGGAAAATGCGGGATGACCAATATATTTGAAGAGAATTAAGAACTAATTTTATTATATATAACCTTCTTGTATACTACAAATCCTTATTATGCTAACTCCTCGATCTTCTCCATATTATCTTTATTAGTGGAAAACACTCTCTAAATTGGAGATTCTTGTTGTCTTAAAAATAGGAGTAAGTCATCTACAAAGGATAAACTAAACAAACTAAGTCTTTTCCATCTGCTATGATATTTAAAATTAGTGTCCGAGGATATATTATGCTTCACTAGCCTGATCGAAGCCTCTATAAATAAAATGAACCCCTTGCAGTTTTGATAGATTAGTTAGTTCTCCATTGATTAACACACTAAAAGAAGTTTTAAATCTGTATAGACTTAACCAATTTTTAAACTTTTTAGGAGAAACAAATACCTCAAGAAAATGGAGAAATAAACTCCCAACTTATTACGTCATAAGCTTTATGAAAGTGCACCTTAAGATCATAATTCCTAGGGTAATTATTTATTGAATACCCATAAATTCCACCTTAATGCCATAATTCTTAGGGTAATTGTTCCTTGAATACCCTTTGAATAATTCTTGAGCAATTAACTCATTATCCTTGATTTGTCTACTTTCAAAGAAAACACTTTGGGTTCCACTTATCAAAAATTCAGAACTCTCCTCAATCATGATGCCAATAGTTTAAAAATAATTTTATACAAAAGATTATAGCATATGATAGGCCTATCCTTGCTATATGATCTAAGGTTAAGGCCTTTAAGAATCAAACAAATAAAAGTCTTATTGATCTTTTTTAGGAGCTTACCATTCTTAAAGAACTCTAATATTACTTTTAATACAAAGTTCCCTACTAGAGGCTAGGCTTTTTGGAAGAAATACCTATTGAAGCAATTAGGGATTAGGGCCTTGTTACCATTCAATTCAAGCATTGCCCTTTTCCACATCTTATACACTAAAGGACTAATGAAGCACTCTCTATCACCTTCCTTCAACTACTTATTAATGAAAGAGCTAAGGATTTACACTAAACGGATGCTACAAGCTTATATACCAAGAGAATTTTTGAAGACGTTGAAAGCTTCCTCCTTCAGCACTATATAAGAAGAGAAAATTGCCCCATTTTTCTTAGTCAAAAGCTTATTCGAGTAGAGTTTCTTCTTCCCATTATGGAATTTTGGAAGAATTTAGAGTTTCTTTCCCCTTCTTTTATCTAAAAAACTTTTACTCTCTACTTTAATAGGGAATTATGGATCACTATAGACCTATAGTATGAATTAATAAGTAGCTTCTCTTCCTTCATCATTATAAGGCCTCTAGGATGATGGTAAAGAAGCTCATAATTTTTTAGCATATTAATCTTAGCATTGGAAACATAACCCTAGTGTTTACAATTCTATTAGAATTAAGCTTCTTTAGCTCTAATTTAATCATGTTCAAATTCTTTACAAATATAATCTAAATGGAAACTATCTTTTGCACTTGGTGAATATATCTTAAACAATGATAAGGGAGTGATATGAGAATGTTGAGTTGATAAAGAATGCTACTCAAGGAAATTTGACAACTACTCCTCATTAACAAGTGCCCTATCTAACTTCTTCCTTATAGAGCTTTGCTTACTGCTTTAAGATTGAAAAAACCCTTTAAATCTCATATTTGATACTTTAATCTTCTTTACTCATTCCCTAAAGTCATTTGTAAATCCTTAAACTTATATGCCCTTTACTTTAGACTCGTATATTATATTATATTATATTATATGAGTCCTTTAGAATTATCCAAATGTCTTAAAATGTTGAATGAATATGCTAGATAGTTTCTCCCAAAGCAATCTCCTTTAGCAAGTGAAGTTTAAAACATAAACAAAAGCTACATAAAATTTGGTATTCACCAGTTTAAACCAAATTGAAAGATTCATCAATTGATCACTTTTCTTGGCATGTTGATCCTTACTCTCATTGAATCAAAGTCTATAATTATGCAACCATAATAGCGGTATTGTTTGTTGGATCCCATTTTTAGGATTTTTATTTTCATATTTATTTTCTTTATTTTATTAAATTATCTAGCATGAAAATAAATTAGAATTTATGAATTAGGAGTTTTTGGAGTCTAATATGGTATATTTTAAATTTTATATGGTGGTATGAATTAAAAGAAAGAATTAAAATTAAGTGAAGGAGTTAATAGGAATGGTAAATTGGTAAAAACACAAGAAAGATGTCTTAAATGAATAAGAAAAAATAGGAAGGGGTCGTGAGTAAGGTGGTGTGAATTAAAAGAAGATGAAGAGAATAAGGTGAAGGAGATATTAAGAATTGCTTGTATAAGGAAGGGAAAAATTGTAAAAGCATAAAAAGTTGTATTAATTGAATAAGACAAAGAAGAGAAGAATCGTGAGTTATAAGAAAAGAAGAAGTAAAGAGTTGTGAGTTTGAAGGAAGAAAAGAGTGAGAGTCGTGAATAGCTTAGAAGGAGAGAAGAAGAAAACAAAGCAAGGAGAAAGAAGAAGAAGAAAGCAAGGAAAAAGATAAAAGGAAGGGTTTTAGCTAAATTTTCTTGTAAGGTAAACCATCTTATTCCTTAGTTTTGATAGAAGAAAGAAGTAGGTTTATGTGGAGAAAATGTTGAAGGAAGTGGAGAAAAACTAGGTTTTTGTTATATGATGAAGATGAGGAAAGAAAGAAGAAGAACAAGTGGTTTATGTTAGAACTTAGTTATTCTAGTTAGATAAAAATCAAGAAGAGATTAATTGTGAGCTTATTCATGGATAGCTAGGTTTAAGGAAGCTTTTTGTGTGTGTGTGATTAAATGAAGATATGTTTGTTCTTAGGGAATCGAGAATATAGACGTCATGAGTGAGAAGAAGAACAAGCTTAACTTTTGGAAATTTCAAGCTAAATAAGTGGGTAATATATTTATAGTTTGTGACGATGAACTACATTGATTATGTGCATGTATGATGAGTATGTTGTTTTATTCATTGTGAATGTGGGTAATATGTTATGGTTTAGTGATGATGAGTTGAAATAATTGAGTGTATGTATGTTAAATATGTTTTTTTTGAATCATTGTGGATTTGGGAAAGAAATGTGTTATGATTTGATAACTATGTCATGCTTGAAAGATTTTACTGATTTGTGTTAATGAAAAACAAAAAAGTTAAGGAGCATGAACTATGATTAAGTTATCGAATATATATATATGCATTTGGATATATTTATGTGGGCAAGAGAGCAACCCGTTTCGTTACTCTCGTGCACGATGACCTATATCCTTCTCCCGGCTGCTCGCTTGTGGCCACGAGATCCTGAGAAATCAGACAAGTTTTTTTTTACGGTGTAAACTTCGGTTTCGTCGTTTCGTTCCACGAAACTCTTGAGCCATTGTGTGTGCATTGCATTTTTGAACATGTTAAGTTATAATGTATTTTGAATGTTATGATTGACTATAATTTTCAGCCCATTTGTTTTGTGATGATGTGTTGTGTTATGGATGATTATTGTGTGGTGTGTGGTTCATTAGCATCGACTATAGATATATTAGCCACTGAGCTGTTTGGCTCACCTTAAATTTTCTACTCCTCAGGTGAAGAACCGGCAGAATAATAGAAGCCTTGCAAAGTTTTTGGCATAACTCTAAGAAATTTCAGATTTTGTAACTAAGTTAGTGTTAATCACTTTTAGATGATCTTAGAAGCATGGCAGCATAAACATTATTGTATTATTTTTGCGATCATGTTACTATTGCAACAATGTGAAACAAAGTATGAAAATATGTATTACTTTGATGTTGTGAATTGATAGTCATATATGTATGCAAAATTTTTATCTTATAAGATTGGTTGTGTGCTGAATGTTGGGACATATTGGGATAGATTTGTTGTGGTGAATTGTGTATCAAGGAGTTGGGTATGTAAGAAAATTAAATGTCGGTTCAGGTCCTTTGAAAATGGTTATGAGGATTGTTTGTGTTTTGATGAGAGAAAACAGAAAATATGGTAGTGATGTGATCTGAAACTTTGGGTAATAAACTGCACTGATCTAGGTAGATTTAGGCTAAGTGTCTATATAAAAGTTGTAGATTATTCTTTTAGCTTTCTAACGCCATAAAGATCGAAATTTTTAGACATTAGATGTAGAAGTTATGACCCTTATAAGATAGCTGTGTTTGGGTAGATTTATGCATAATTGGAGTGTAATTTGGGCTGAATGGTAACCTTTACTTAATTGATTAAACTCTATCAATACTTGCGGAACTAGACAAAATTGTCTTCATGAAAGTTGTAGGTCTTGATCTTAGCTGTCCAACGGTATATAGTTTGTAATTTTTGGGTTTCTGGATTGAAAGATATGTTGCTTAGAAATAAGGGAGTCAAACTGGGGGAGAATCGCGATCATGACACGGTGCGATCGCGAGTCCCAGATTTTCCACAATTCGCGATCGCGACCAAGGCGCAATCGCGACTCTGGCATAAAAATTCGCGATCGCGATGCAGTGCGATCGCAACCAGCCCGAATTTGCCAAATTCGCGACCGCGACCAGGTCGCGACCGCAAGACCCCCAACTGTCCTAAAACTCGCGTCCTTCCTCTGCTTCTCTTCCACGCCTATAAATGCTTCTAATATTTTAAATATTTTTTTAAAATACCCAAATCTTTATCATTTGTTCATTTTTGCTATGGAAAAATTTGAATTAAATTGTTGGGTATTATTTTTTTCTTTTCCTATGAAATTAATTTAGTTAATATAATTATTATCTAATTCTTTTATTTGATAATATCCATTAATTATTTTATTAATAGTTAATTGTTTTTATTAAATCATTTTGTTTTTGAGTAATTTAATTATATGTCCAAAATTATTTAATGATCCCACCACAAATCTTCCGTGTCTAGATTTTTAATTAAATTCAAATGTTATTTATTTATTTATTATTATTACAAATAAATTTCCAAATGGTGACACGTTGTCGCCATAAAATCCGTTCAGGGACCGGGGCCAGCACTGTTGATTTAATAAAAAGGAGAAATTATTACCCAAACTCTTCATTTTAGTGAGAATCTTCTAACTAATTTTTATCAAAAAATTCCTATTATTGTAGGTTTCACATCATAAATAAAGCCTCTTAAAGAATGCTAGTTCTTCAGGCATTTTATACCCCTTAGATTCTATAAAGCTACTGATATAATGCTGGGTTCTTTTTTATCTCTTGAATTTGTTCTTCCTCCCTAACTTCCTTCTACTATCACTGTTGAATTCCTTAATCTTTATTTCCATTGCTTCCTCATTTGAAGGAGGAATTAGAGGGCCTTATATGTTCTTGTTGAGTCCTAACCACCACCTGTTTTACCTTATTTTGTCTTATTAAAATAGGGGTACTAATTTCCTCTTTATTTACTCCTTGATTTGTTATCTTCTCCATCGTAGTATCAACTTTATTTTTATATATAATCTCTTATTCACCCTTATTCATTATTTCTTCCCTAATTGTCTTTCTATATTAGCTACCATATCCTAATTATCACTTTGTTGCCTTTCCAACCCCACCAGTTCTATAAAATCATCTCTAGCAAACTTTCTACCAATTGCCTTGTATTGGTTGCGTTATTACTTTAAAACAAGTTTTCATTAGTAAGAGACTAGTATAGAATCCTTAAACATTGTGTCATCTTCCTTAAACCTCATCACAAAAATACAATAAGGTAAGTCTTTCTCTAGCTCTACACTAATATATAACCTCGTATTACTCAATCCTCTTCCTCTTGGCTGTAGTCTAATCCATACAAATAGGTGTTCCTATATGGTTGCTAACTTAATCTTTTGATTAACCAATATTTGAGAAGCATGTTATGAATGTTTATCCAAATATGCACATTCTTATACCAAACCTTTCTAAGCTAATCCTTGGTCTTTAAACCAACAAAACTATGGGAAAGACATCTAGGAGACAAGGCCTAGTTTTTATAACTCCTTTAGCTTTAGATTCTATTGTAAATCCAAACAATATAAGGTTTTAATCAATTAACTTGAGGCAATTGTAAACGATCTAGAATGGGGGGTTGAATAGATCTTTGAACCTTTTTTGTAAAGTTCTACAAAAACTAGAAGTTAATACACACAACACAATTAAACAAATTTAAATGCAAAGAGTAGGGAAGAGAGGCAAACACTGTTTTTATAGAGGTTTGGTGCTAAGACCTACGTCCTCTACCTAAGCTCC
>JAOSBN010155804.1:0-22977 GCA_027563595.1 Erythroxylum suave | reverse complement strand
TCCTTGTAATCCCATGCAAAACAATCTTTGTACTCATGGAGCAGCTCGATTATCTCCTCACGTAGTTCTTTACTAACAAGGCCACTGATGTATATCACTTTAGGATCCTTGGCAGTACTCAGGTTGATTTCTTCTAGAGGGTCCTTCACTTGGAGTCTTTCATCTTCCATTTTAGGTGGCGCATCTTGTAGTTCCTCTAGATTTATTTCATCTCTTACTATTTCTGGGATCTCTCCTTCATACACCAACTCTATCCCGAACATCTCAATCTCATGGTTGACCACCAATTGTTTCCTGGTTTGCTGCAAAATTGCTTCCCGGGTGACCCTCGCAGCCACTGGCCACCCATCTTTACTTCTTTGGACTATCATTGGCCTGACTGGCCAGTGTCTCCTTCCATTGGCCCATGAGGCCTGATGCTTTTGTCTTTCTCGTTGATACTACTTGTTTGGAGTAGCAGATGTTTGTCTTTGGTGAATTTCATCAGCGTAGGCTTGCCCTCTTTGTCTGATCCTTCAAAGGTAATCGGTATGATGTCTCCGTGGTAATAACAGGCGTCCACCACATTGACTTTAGCACTGAAAGGGTTACTGTCTGCCTTAACCATTTCCACGTTGTCACCATTCCAGAACAATAAGAATTGGTGAAGAGAGGACGACACACACATGTTCGCATGAATCCAATCTCTCCCGAGAAGAAACTTGTAACTTGCATTATTGTTGATTACAAAGAAGGTAGACACGCCCGTCTTGCCCCCAACCGTGATTTGTAGTGGAACTACTCCCAAAGTTCTTGCTACGTCCCCGGTCACCGTGGTCACCACTAGGTCTATAGCGTTGATGTCCTCTTCCCTTTTCCCGAGTCCTAACAGCACCTTCAGGGGGATCACGTTTACAGCTGCTCCATTGTCTACCAAGACCCAATTCAGTGGCTTTCCATTGACGCAGACCCGTATGTACAATGGTTTGGTGTGATTCACAGTCAGCGGCTTTTCGAACGTCAGAGCTTTGCTCTCCTCGTTGTCTTACGTTTCCTTTGAGAACTTCTCCGCTAGACTTTTTCCTTCTTCTGCAGTCGACACCTTCCCTTCCTCTGTAGGCCTATCTTTCGTCTCGTTATCAGGATTGACCCAACGGAAAATGGCTGGTAATAACACTGATGTGGCTCCCAGGTAATACACGGGGACTTCACCAACATTGAAGTAACCGTCTTCCTGGTCTTCAATATCACCATCTTCGGTTGCCTTTCTTCTGAACTTGTTCCTCTGAATCTCTCCATCATAGTACTCGACCATCTGCTTAGTCATGTTGACTAACTCCTTCCCTTTGATGAATATCTCTTGTTTTTCTGCTAAGTGAGCTATGGTCTGCATCTGAAGTCTCACCTCCAGTTCTTCCTTTTCCCGGAATAATCTCTCGACCAACTTTTTGCGTTGTAACCTTCTTTTCTTTGTTTTAGCATTTCTCTGAGCGGTAGGAAGTGCTTCATTCTTATCCTTCCTTCTGCTTTCCACCCGAATCCACTCTCCAGTTGTTCTGGGCATCAGTGACTTGACAAATTTCGGGCGACCACCAGTATTGATGGCTGGTTGGTCACCAGCTTTGTTGTTATTTTCGGTGACCCGTCCACCGAGTCTTTCCAGTGCACTGATTCTTCCTTTAGACGCAATGGTGAGGCCGTTTTCCCTTTTCCAAGTGTTCGACTTTTTAGGCCTCCACACCTGGTTCGTATGCCCTTCCTTTCTCCTTTGGTTGAGCCAACTCCTCATATCGATACTTGCTACATTTACTGACCCCACCGGGAATGGGTTCTTGTCGATGAGCATTGCCTCTTCTGGGAATTTGAGGATCTTTTTATTGATGCGATCTTGAATCACGTTCCTAAAGGCCCAACACATGTTGGTAGAATGAGTCCACGCATTGTGATATTTGCAATAGTCTTTGGCTTTCATCTCCTCCTTGGTGGGTAGAACGTGGTCTTCCGGCAAGGAAATAAAGTCAATCTTCATGAGATAATCAAAAATTTCTGATGTCTTACTTACATCGAACGTGCACCTATTCCCCCTTTTGTCACTGTTTTGTTGCACTCCAGGAGGCATCTTTGTAGGTGTGTGCATACTACGCTTCCAGTATCGGATACGACAGCTATAGCAACTTCCACTTTAGCATTATGGACATCCTTGAAATAGGTCCCCATGGCCTGCTTTTTGAGCTTATGGTCTTCTTTAAGTAGCTCTTCGTATTTTGTCACCTTCATGCCCAACTCGAAAAAGTCTCTAAAATCCATCCCTTGAAACTTTTTCCTCAACTCTAGGTCCAGACCCTTTTGAGTCATCTTCACAAACTCGGTCTCTGGGATGTTAATCCTACACTTGTTTCTCATTCTCTTGAACTTGGCAATGAAGTCATCTGCTCTTTCCCCGGCACGCTGAGTGAGCTTGGACAAGTCCAAAATACTGACTTCGGACTCACTTCTGTAAAACTGAGCTTGGAAGACTCTCGTCATATCTACCCAGCCAAACATGGAGTCCATCGGTAGTGACACATACCAAGAGAAAGCAGCCTCGGTTAACGAATTAGGGAACAACTTCAAAAGTAGATACTGATAGTTGTCATAACTAGAGAATTCTGAGCATTGGGTAGTGAACCTCGCTATGTGCTTGATGGATGACTGCCTGTCTTCCCCAGAAAACAATGTGAAGTCTGGGATTTTTACCCCTGAGAAAGGCTGCTCTATCTATGAATTTCAGATAAGGTTTCCTGAACTCTGGCCGGACGATCTGATTGAATCCGAGGCTATAAAATTCTTGAACGATCTCACGAAGTGCGTCCCTGATCACTGGATCGCCGGTTGTTGGATGGCCTGGTGACTCATATTCCTTGGGAGTGCCTGTATCTGGTTGGTCACCAGACTCCCATTGCCCCATGAGCTCATTCCTTCTTTATAGAGGTGAGGTTGAATCAACGGTCCAGTGTGGCTGTGGAACTGGACAGGGGTCTTGTGGTTGATGGACACCAAAGGCATGGCAGCACTCGGTGTCTCATCCCTCCTGTGTGGTGGCTGGTAAATGGTCACCAGCTGTTTCTCCTTGTTGGGGCTGTCAATCCTGGTGGACTATCCCCCGAGAGTTTTCATGGGAGAAGTTTCTCCCAACTTAGCCACCTTAGCTGGCGATCCTTCACCTCCAATTGGGGTGACTGTAGACGCCACTATCTGGTTCTCCGCAGCCACTGGTAACTTGCTAGCCTGCGATTTGGCCTGGCGCAACGCCTTGCTTGTTTCTCCCCCGCCTATGCCTTTGTCTTTCTCTGGCATGGCAGATCCAGTGACTGCAGCTAAAATCTCTTTTGGGTTGCTCCTCATAGTGTTCAAAAGAGTTGTTGACTTTTCTATGGCCTCCAGAACCTTTGTCAGAAGGATCTCAATGTTGCTTGATTGACTCAACTCAGCGGGTTGAGGTTGGTCTTCCTGTGTTGCTGTTGCAACGTTTTCCATTTCATCGTCTCCACTGAGGGAAATGTCAGTATTCTTACTAGATCTTAGTTTTTTCATTATGTGGGTCCCATCGGGCGTGCCAAAAATATGTTTGGCCTTTATTTGACTAAAGGACAACTCGTAGCTCTTTGTTCGGTTTGTGGATAAATTTCGAGCGTGCCAGGAATTTTAAGTGTTTCCAAACTAGGAAAAAATAGGAAAAAGACTGCACCTCGTAATCCAACTAAAATTAAAAACGACTATGTATTGCTAGAAAAGGGACAAGAATCTAACGGAAAGTACTTTGCTTAATGGTAAACAAATCGGCAAAAACGCAATGACTAAAAATTGAAAGAAAAGCTAACGACAATTGAAAGATAAAGGTTGGGCTAAGAAAAAATAAAGGATTTGTTGAAAAAGAAATAAGCTAAAAATGCGAAGACTTGCTGGGGTGCCAGGCTTTTGATTTGTCAAAGGTTGGATTCCTTCTTTCTTCTTCAAAGCCCCTATTTATAGCCACCGATGATGAGTATCTCAATTCAAATTTGTAATTTTGATAAAGCTTATCCCACTAGATAAAGATAAAGTTCAAATAATCCTCATCTTATCTGATGAAGATTAGGTTAGCTGGTGTCCATCACCTTATCCTCTTATCCTTTCTTTAAATTTGGACTCCCAGTCTTCTACTCCAAATCAAACTCTATCACATCTTCCTCTGCTGGACACCGAATTCTAATGGGCCAAGGCCAGTGTCTGGACTTCAAACCATGAATTTTCTCTGGGCTTCGGGTTTTCGGCCCAAAATAGTAAAAATGGGTCGAACCCATTTTTCGGTGTAAATACATGTATTATGCAATTTTTGTCTTAACAATTTCTCATTCTTTTTAGTTAATTTTGAAATATTGACTATCATAATCTAACTGATGTAATCTTTATTTCTGTCAAAATTTTTAGTCTAGTAGGTAGGGTTTTTGAAATGTGCTTCTCTGCTTAAATTGCTTATATACCCAATTGTTAACTTATGTCTAAGATTATAATCTTTTTACATTATTAAGTAGTTGTACTTGAAATGAATAATTGTTTGTATGAGTACCATGTCTCTATCCAAATTATCCATCGCTATCCCCTACATTGATAGAATTTGAGTTCATATACTCATTTTTCTTCTTGTTATTCAAAATCATTGTTGGAATGGTTCTCCATCATAACAAATAATGTGCCTCAACATTGAAATATGCCTTGTGGAATGGCGCACCTTGGAATATAGGTTTGGATGTGTTTAATTGATATCTCATAAATAGTGCCACAGACCAAGGCATAAACTATTTGGATAAGGAATTCTTTTCTACCACCTTTGCATTTCATACTTTAGAGAATGAATTCAAACAAACAATAACAATTCATATATTAATAATTGAAATATCCATCATAAAGTATATCCATAACCTTAACAAATTATTTAACTATAAAACATCCCCAAAAAATTAATATTAAAATATTTTAAAAAAATAAGAGAAAGAAAGAACTAGAAAAATTATCATGATTCTCCTATAATCTTGCTCTAAATCCCTCCTTGATGTTAAGAAAATATAGAATTAACAAATTAATGATGAAGGAAGTTGTCACGTGCCTCTAAAGTAAACATTTATAAAGAGGGTATATACAATAAAGTCTTAAAGTACTTAAAATTGCGTTGCTACATCCTTATATTGCATATTATGAGAATTGGTGCTGGATCAACTTCCACACCAGCACTAGTTTTATTATGGAACTTTAGTTGTCTCAAATTCTTAGTTGTTTCAAATTTGTGGATAACTAGTGATGCTTCCTAGCCTGGTTTGACACCTATCTAGTATTTTCCACCAAATTCTCTAAATTTTCAACATCTTTGAGCTCGATTTATTCTTTGACGCCTTTTACAAAATTATTTTCCATCTTATTAGTTTTTAAATAACTCCAATATCTCCTCGATCATACAACTATGAAGAAAGTTACACTCAAATATTATATTTCTCCTTCAATTTTATCACCTATAAGAAATGAACTAAATATAGAAAAACATTATATAATTCATATAAACATGTAATAAACATACTAAATTATAACTCATTTAAGTTATAAACATGCACAAATATAGACTTATTAAAAGACTCGTTAACTAACTTCTAAATATATGAGTAAGTCTTCATTTGTATAGGTAAATCTACCACGTATCATTTACCCTTTTTGTTAGACACCTTGATCTTGCTTAGACACCCTTTCTCAATTGTCATTGTGCCTAGTAAAAACAATTAAAGTTGGAATCATCCAATTGAACCTCTCCCTCTTTATTTTGATCTTTTTTTCACCATGATATTAACTTGCTTATCCCTCACTTTTCATTTTGAGCATTCATAAGCATAGTACAACCCCTTACTAATGAAGCTGGCAACATCTTTCAGTTACTTATTAGGCTTGGAAACTTTGATACCTTCCTATTTCCTTTCTTCATACAACTATGAGTACAACCATTCTTTTTATCATCATTGTTACCCTTGACTAGTAGTGGCACTTTTCAATTTACCAAGGCATATTCAATAATTGCAACATTAAGGAGATCTTTCACATTTAGCCTACATAATTTCACTTGTGCCCAACCTTTTAAGCAAGAAATGAAGTTAAACAAATTATCCTCATCGTGTAGTTATGTACTTCTAACATCAAAGATGTTAAATGCCTCTTATATTCCCTTATTGAGTTATCTTATATTAGGTGTTTTAAGCCTACCTTGCTAGCTAAAAAGAATTGTTAGATAGGAACTAGTCTATCAGCTCCTTATTTAATTTCTTCCCAATATTAATAAGAGATATATTTGCATTGACCTTATTAGAGGTTTTCTTATCCACTAATTAGCTAGCAAAGAACTAATCTATTAACTCTTATTTAATTTTTCCCTAATATTAATAAGAGATCTATTTGCATTCACATCATTAAAGGTTTTGTTATCCATCAGAATTTCATATCACCAACCATTTACATAATTTTGATCAAGACCTTTGCTAAATCAAAATAATCAGTAGCACAATATTGGTATATATCTCACAAGAAAATTTTAAGTACCTTTACTAAATAAAAAAATGGAGCTGTCGCTCTACCTTGTTAAAAAAAATAGAGAAAAATCTAAAGGAAAAAATAATTATTTCTTAAATTGGGTATAAAAGTTTAAGTTTCAATTATAGAATTGGAGAGATGATTAACACTCCATCTTTCCCATCTAAACTATTACCTAGGTCATTAATGATTTTAAAAATATAGGGATAAAGAATTGGAATGATTTTAAGTGTGTATTTAGGAAACATGTTGAAGAAGAGAATATATAGTTAAACGCCTAAGAGTTTATAATTTTACCTTTGGTTTAAAAGTACGGATGGAATTCCTATAATATGTTTATAGGTTTGAATAAGATAGTGCCTAAATATAGGTTGTAAGGCTTCAAAATATGTAAAATGTTTAGAGATAAGTTAGGGCTTGAAATTAAAATGAAATGTCTAAAGTTAGGTCTTAGGGTTTAGAATTAAGATGAAATGCCTAAAGTTAAGTCTTAGGTCTTAAAATAGAGATACAATGCCAAGTATGAGTCTTAAGTTAAAATGATAATAAAATAACTAGAGGGATTATTAGGAATTTTAATTAATAAAAATATATAGAATGAGTTTTAGGATTTAAAATGAAGACAAAATGCCTAGAATGAGATTTATCACTTTAAAATAAAGATAAAATTCCTATAATGGGTCTTAAAGGTCTAAATTGAAGATAAAATACTTAGGATGACTCTTGGGCTTTAAAATGAAAAAATGTCTATGTTGAGTGTTAAGGCTTTAAATTGAATATAAAATGCTTAAAAATAAGTTTTTAGGATTTCTAAATTGAAGATAAAGTTCATAGAATGACTTTTAAGGCTTTAAAATGTAGATAAAAAAGAGTCTTAAAGTTTAACATGAAGATAAAATACCTAAAATTTTGTCTTAGAGCTTGAAATGAATATAAATGTAGAGAATGGGTCGTAGGACCTTAAAAATATATAATGGTTATAATGGGTTTAACGGCTTAAAAAGATAAAAATGCCTAGAATGGGTCTTAACTCTTGAAAAGTAAGATATAAATGACTAAACTAGGTCATAGGGCTTAAAGAAATTTTAATTTTTGATTTAGAAATTAGGAAAGCCTAGATTTTATTAACTCAGTACATAGGGCTTTGGTTGATTATTTAACCTGGGTCAATTGAAATCAAGTTTAAGCTTGGATATGATTTCTTCTAAATAAATTAGGCTTTTCATTTCATTCTTGTAGCCTCCTTTATTAAGACCATTTTATTCTCTAAATTGTGATCTCTCACTTCTCCCTTTTCCTTATTTGAGTTATGCATTATATAATTTACAAATCAAGCAAAATACAATAGGAAAAAGAAAGAAAGAAATTTTATTTTAGATTGATTTAAGTTTGGGCAACTAGTCTTTTCATTTTTTTCATATACCCTCCTTTACTAAGATCATTTCATTCTTTAAGTTGTGATCTCTCACTTATGCCCTTTCCCTTATTTAAGTCGTGCATTACATAATTTACAAATCAATTAATACAAAGGAAGAAAGAAAGAACGAAACTTTTTCTATATTAATTTTAATTTTTAGCTTTAGATATGATTCTTTTGAATTGAACCACTACTAATTTAATTTTTAAAAATAACACTCCAATTGTAGCTCTCATGAGCTAAGATTTATATGAAATTTTCTTATTATGTATCTCTAAAAAGATGTATTACTTAACTAAATTCCAAGAGAAAAGGAATAAATAGATAATTACAAACAACATATCAATTCATGTCATTATAGGAATAAGAGAGCTAATGTAACATGTTTAAAGCTCAATGAACATTTCAAAATGTTTTTTGTTTAAGGATCTTTTTTTGATTCAATAATGTTCAAATTCCTATTTTTTAAAATCAATTTTATTTACTTTCACCATAAACAAAAATTATAAATTAAAGAAATGAAAAAGAAGATATAAATCAATGAAATTGAAAATTGAAATTAAAAAAACTTATGATATATGAATTCCTGTCATCTCACTTTTATGATCACTTAGCCTATATTTTGATATTGAATGTTTCATGAATTAACTCTTCATTTTCAATTAAACTTAATTACCTTATGTCTCTTTAAAATATTAACAACGCTTTTGTTCTTTCTTTATGGGGAGATCTTGTAACATCCCGATTCCATATTAAGGGTTAGAACCCTAAATTTCTGTAAATGAGAAATAACAATGAGAGATTAGAAAAATGCATTTCATACTCATGCATAATGTTAGCATACACACACATGAATTTGAATTTTTCACATTGTAATCATCGCAAGCCCTCTCTATGGTTTTTCCAGATCGTGCTCTTGTGACAAACCCAATTCCAAGGACCGACCAGAGCTTTTCCTTCACCTTGGCCTGCATCTATTGTCAGAATTGCTAGAATCGAGTTCTTTGCAGGTTTTCCATTGTGGGATTTTCCTTACTTGCCTTAAAGTAGGAATGAGAATATTAGGTCAACTCTATTAGTATCAGAGCCTAGGCTTAGAGTCTTACATGGGCATTTTTCAAAATATGTTCAAGGTACATGCATTTTAGACATGTCTTAGCATGCAGTGGCAACTAATCCCCAATATGAGTCACATTTATATGAGTCATATGCATGGACATTCATTAAAAGTTGAGCTGTTAGGAGCAATGAGAAGGATGATAATCTGTCAGAATATAAGAAAATAAAATTTGTGGATATATAGAAATGAGAAATAGTATATGGTTTGATATGATAGACAAAGGTCTAATACATTCGTATTTGTGGAGGTGTGATCGAACATGATGTAAGTATTGTACTGTGATGATATATCTTTGAATATGATATAGATGTGAATACCTTGTCGTGGATTGATTGAAGAAAAGCAGACGTATAACTATTAATGACAAGATTTAAACCGTACAAGTAAAGTTGATAGAAAACAATATTTATTATGACCATGAGAGGTTGAACATGGAAATTGAAATGATTGTTTGATTAATATGATAAGAGTTAAAATTTAAAATAAGAATATATCAATGGATATGAGATCAAAACTTCATGTTGGTTATGCCTCTAAAATTTTGAATTGATTGAGAACGTATGTATGTAAGATGAAATAAATGATGACTGAGAGAAGAAATAAATGATAACGACATAAATAGAAGTCCTCTAGGTTAAGTTGATTTGATATTGTGAGTGCATAATTGATAATGTGAATACCTCAACAAGTGATGTTATTACGCACTTATTTATTATATGATTGGAGAAGATATAGGAAGTTATCTATGACTTATTGAATACTATTAAGTCATAATTTCCATAGTTAAAATTATGAGATGAGTCAGAGTAGTGATTGAAAGCCCTTATAATGATCAATTTGGGATAGATTGAGAGTGTAAATATGTAAATGATGTTACTATGTGTGATAAATTTGAGGAAAAAAGGAAGTAGGTCACGATTGGGGCATAATCTCCATGATCGCAGTCGAGATTATTTGGTTCTGTCACGATCATGGACAGGAAAAAAGGGAGAGGTGTTGTCTAGAATAAATTGAGAATAAGATATCATTAGTATAAGATATTAATTAGTGACTTGTCTAAAATACATCTCTAGATAAGATGGGATGACCTTGATGATACATACCTAAGCATATGGGACAATAATCATGTCTACTAGTTCAGTTAGTTTCAGTAAGTAGAACGTTATGATCTTATAAGAGATGATAGAAATTGATCTTATTGAGGTAAAGTGGCTAATAAGCAATGATGAAAATAGTTGATTGATAAGAATTACATGAACAGTATAAATGATAATAGCAAGAAATCTTCTTTCGAAGAAGATTTTCACCAAATTAGGTCAAGTAGATCGATGGTTTACTTCTAAGAATGAATGAATATTGAATGAATCATAAGTGAATATTGGAGTCCCATTTCTAACTAAGACTCAGGCATAAGAAGATGAAAATACTACCTATAAAGAGTACATGTATCTTGTTGATGAAAGGAAACCCATTTACATTATTAGGTTCATGAAATTGGGATGATATTCTTAATATTGCTAAAGGAACTTAGGTCTACAATGTGCTCCATAGTTGTATATTCAGAAGATACAAGTTAGATTTGATGGTTATGTTCAGAAAATTGAGAGTTGCAAAGAAATTGAGATGTGTGGAGAAACTAGTACAAATAGTTATACATAAGAATAAGTTAACAAGAAATCAGGGAAAATCAAATGAATGGAGAAAATCAATTAAAAAAAGAAGTCAATTGGGAGATTTAGAACAACATGAGATAATGTTAACCCATCTGAGGAACTAGTTACTTAAGAATTTCGAGAACTATTTATGGGCACATTGAGTTTTTGGAAATATTTGTTTGAGTTAACAAATGCCCCCGATAGTATTATGGTATTGAAGAATAAAGTGTTCCAACTTTGCTTAGATCAATTACTGATTGTGATCATAGATGATATTTTGAGTATATTTAACAAGTAAGGAGAGCATTTTGAACATTTGAGGTTAGTCTTATTTTATCATAAGGGCAAAACAATCATATGCCAAGTTCAGTAAGTGTAACACCTATACACCCCTTGGGAGGCTATGTAGACACCATACAAAACAAAACCAAAGTAATCTAATACATAATAAAGCATTTCTAGAAACTTAAGGAGCATACATTTCATTCATCATTGGTTGGATCATATTCAGAACATAACATACAAATGTTACTTATTACTTACAAGCCTTAAATCTAAATCCAAACTATACTAAGGTGTTTTTACAAACCATTAAACAAAACACAAAATACAGCATATCTCATTACATTGAAGAACAACTCAAAACAAACTAAACAATTCCAGAACAAAACAAAATCTTCTTGGCTATTGCGGTTGTCTTTATCCCAGTCTCAATTCTTCTTATCAGACCCCACACAGGGTAAAACTATTGTGCTAAGCATATAGCTTAGTGGGGAGTAACTAAAAAAAATATAAACTGTTGATTGTTGACTGTCAACTGTCTCTAACAGTCATCTAGCACACTGAATCTTAACAAATATATTAAAAAAACTTTAATTGTTCAAATTACTGAATATTCCAATATCATTTGCATTGGAACAAAATAACACATATTAGAACATAATATACTTGCATCAAACTTATAAATATCCGAATAGAATATAAGAATCACAATATGGAACTTTAAAGTATCTAAACAAATCTTGCTTATATCAGAACAACATTTAGCTGTATCAGAATTAAACTTAGCTTATATAAGAATTGAACATTTATCATAACACAAAATCAGTTAGCCTGTTAATCCTTTTACAGAAGTGGGTAACGGGACCAGAACAGGAGATACCTATTGTTATCACAGAACATGAGAGACTTATGTCTCGATACCAGAGTGTCGTTATCAGGAGACACCAAAGTGTCAATATCATCAGAGACTTATATCTCAGACATCGAAGTGTCATTATCAGGAGAAATTGAAGTGTCGACACCTTAAATGGGTCCAGAAGCAGCTGCAGACCCTTCTAGGCATGCTTATTTACCCACGACTAGGATTTGACAGTTTTAAAACAATCCATTTCAAATTTCACAATCACAAACAAAAGTTGTTATGTCTTTATTCCACTTTCTTCAAATTGAACAAATATATATGCACATCCAACTAATTATACCTTATAAGCATAAACATCTGCAATAATGTACCATTAAAGGCATTATGTATTTGCACATTCCATATCATGACACAAAGTTCTAATTTTGTAAATAATCATATTCAATTTACATCACATATACCTTTTGAAACACATTGGTATTCATAAGAACACATCCATCTTTAAACACATCATGCTTTCAACATTAGACATATTATTAATTAACCTCTCATTCTTTAAGTAATTATCTCCATTAATAAACCATAACTCAATTACCCTTTACTTTATTAATCTAACATCATCTAGGTTCATTTTAAATCTCAATTAAGTTTAGTTAAACCATTGGTAAAAAGCCCTAACCTTATATATGACAAAAATTGCACAAAACCAAGTTTTTCACCTTCCTAACCCTTTTCCAGATTTTCTCAGGACAACTTTTGGGTCAATTTTGTATGGCCATTTTGACATAGAAATTGAGATTTCTTAGTGATGAGTTCTCTAGACAATTGTTCCTCTATGTCTTAAGTTTCTATAGCACTAACAATCAGACCATTTCAACTTCTAAATCATGAGATATAAGCAAACTATCACAAACTGCTCCAAAATAGGGGTAACATCAGGTCACCTTTTTCGATCTGAATTTCCAAGGTCATAGAGCCAAAATTAAGTCAAAGTCTCTTCTAGAAATATTTAGCTCTATGTATTAGTTTCATATGCAACTAAAATCACACAATTTGGGGGTCTTTAGGCTGAGTTATGACTCAAACAATGTGACTGACTCAACCAAACCCTAGACAGAATTCCACTACACAATGCTCTCTTGTCATATTCAACCAATTCTATCCAAGATAACACTAAAATAATAATAAAGCAACCAAGTGAAGTCCCAAACCTTAAAATTGGTAGAGTAGTTCTTCTAATGCTTTTCCTTCCCTTTCTCTTTGGTTTTACTTGAATCACTAAGTGAAAAATGATGGGATGAAGAAGGTGAAATGGAGAGGAGAAAAAGATGAAGTTAAGCCATGAAATTTTCGTCCATTTCCCCTCTCTATATGCCTTTTTATGAATTTTCTAGTCTTAGACACATGTTTCAATCTCATTGGTCCATATGTCACAATCCTATTGGACCATGTGTTACAATCCCCTTTGGACCACATGTTACAATTCTATTGGACCATGTGTTGCAATACTATTGGAATATGTATTACAATTCTATTGGACCATGTTTTATAATTTTATTAGACTATGTGTTGCGATTCCATTGGACATACATGCTTTAATATATTGGTCCATGAGTTGACTTTAGGAAAATTGCATATTGGTCCTTCTTCTTCCTTTAATTCCCAAATTTGCCTATGATCTTATTACTTACTTTCATTCCTCTATGTCTTAATTTTATAATGACATAAATTTCACGCAATTTGGTTAATTATATCAAGAGTTATACCCCAAGAACTACAGGCTATTTGGAAACAAGGACAACCACCAGTATTCAACTACAAGCCAAATTTCAAAACCCTTAGAGAGAAAACTAAAATTCAATTCCTTTATGAAAATTGTAGAAATATGTATTTAGTTTAATATAAAATTAAAATGACCCTATTTAAATATCTACAATTCAAGTTATGGCTAAAATACTGATGTATATTCAATGGAACCACTACAATTGTCATACACCTCTAACACCCCTTCACTAAAGTTCATCAATTCCACCTTATTCATGCCTTAATTACACATCAATTTCATGTCCAGAACCAATTTAAAAAGCATGCATTGAATAACTTACAAATCAATATCTTCCACACATCAAAACCAAACCAAAAATTATCATATATGCATTATTTTTCCAGCATTCAATTCTCATCATCTTTACACATATTCAAGTCAATTCAAATCCCATAACACTTGTATTAATACATGCTATCAAGTTCAGAATTCCCTTACCTAAATCAGATTCAAATTTAACTCCAAAGAATCAACTACTCCATCCCTTCCAACCAACACAAGTCCAAAATCAAGGTGCAAATCTTAGCACCAAGAAGACACATAGAAGATAACATAATCTATTTTATTAATGCAATATTAGGTTAAGAATTGGGAGTGGTAATGCACGAATTTGCAGCAAAATTTTAGAGCTGAAGGAGAGGGATAGTTTCAGTGGAGATGTTTCAATGAAGGTTGCAAAAACATTCAGTAAGTTTGACACCTAAGTTGCTAAGTGTCCGAATATTAGAGGAGCACATGTCACATTTGTACCCCCCCCCCCCCCAAGCTACCAAAAATCACACATCTATTAGGCCATTTGTTACTTAATGAATGCTTCCATATGTTATTAGATGATTAGTCCACATTTCACTCCAAAATTAGTCCATTTGTCACTCAACCAATGTTGCGAAATGTCAATGCATTAGTTATGCCAAATGTTAATAACTCACAAGTCCACATGTCATTCCAAGATTCGTCCACTTGTCACTCAACTAGATGTTGCCAAATGTCAATGAATTAGCTATATCAAATGTCAATAACTTATAAGCCCATATGTCATTGCAAGATTGGTCCACTTGTCACTCAACTAATGTTGCCAAATGTCAATATATTAACTATGCCAAATGTCAATAATTCATAGGCTTAGTCATTCTAATTTTCATGTACCAACTAATCTTGCCACTTAATAATTTTCTAGTCCAAATATACATTTTAATACCTCAGTTCTCTAATGATGGTAAGTAATTCCAATTCACTCAGTATGATCCTTTAATCGTAAATTTAAGCGACATGCAATTCTTAATCATATCACAATTTTTAACACCTATCATACATGTGTTTTTATGAACATGTAACATTCCAAATAAGGTACAATTTGGGTCCTTAAAATTATAGCCTACAATTAAAATCACCCCATTTGGATATCTATAGGTCAAGTTATAGCTAAAATACTGATGTTTGTTTAGTGGAGCCACTACAATTGTCATACACCTCCAACACCCCTTCACTATAGTTCATCAATTCCACTTTAATTCAAACTTATTCATGCCTCAATTCCACATCAATCTCATGTCCAAAGTCAATTAAAAAATAACACATTAAATAACTTACAAATCAATATCTTCCATACATAAAAACCAAACTAGAAATTATCATACAAGCATCATTTTTCCAGCATTCAATTCTCATCATCTTAACATGTATTCAAGTCAATTCAAATCTCATAACTCTTGTATTAATACATGCTATCGAGTTCAGAATTCCCTCACCTAACTCAAATTCAAATTCAACTCTAAAGAATCAGCTGTTCTAGCCCTTTCAAGCAACCAACACAATTCCAAAATCAAGGTGCAATTCTTAGCACTAAGAAGACAACATAGAAGATAACATAATCTACTTTCTTGATGCAATATTTGGCTAAGAATTTGGAGTGATAATGCAAGAATTTGCAGCAAAATTTTAGAGCTGAAGGAAAGGGATAGTTTTGGTGGAGATGTTTTAATAAAGGTTACAAAAATTTCTAGCAAGTTTGACACCTAAGTTTCTAGGTGTCTTAATCTTGGAGAAGCACATGTCACCAAAGCATGTGTCACATTCCACCCCTCCCCCCTCTTCCTTAAGGTGCCAGAAGTCACACGTATATTAGGCCACTTGTTACTTAATGAATGATGTCATATATCATTAAATTATTAGTCCATATGTCACTCTAAGATTGGTCTACTTGTCACTCAACCAATGTTGTTAAATGTCAATGCATTAGTTATGCCAAATGTTAATAACTCATAGGTCCATATGTCATTCCCAAGATTGGTCCACTTGTCACTCAACCAAATTTTGCCAAATGTCAATGCATTAGTTATGCTGAATGTTAATAACTCATAGGTCTATATGTCATTCCAAAATTGGTCCACTTGTCACTCAACCAATGTTACCAAATGTCAATGTATTAGCTATGCCAAATGTCAATAACTCATAGGCTTAGTCATTCTAATTTTTATGTACCAACTAATCTTGCTGCTTAACAATTTTCCTAGTCTAAATGTACATTTAATGCCTCAATTCTCTAAGATTTTAATTAAATCTAGTTCAATAAGTATGATCCCTTAAACCAAAATTTAAGCTATATGCAATTCTCAATCATATCACAATTTTTAAGACCTACCATACATGTACTTTTATAAACTTGTAACGTTCCAACTATGGTACAATTTGGGGCCTTATAATAAGTATAAATCTTGGTTAGATCAAGTAATATGTTGGGTCGTATAGTACCTGAACATGGCATATTGAGAAACCGAAAGGAAATAGAGATAATGAAAAAGTGAGAAACTCCAAGGAATATTTATATGAGATCTGGAGTTTTCTAGAATTAGTTGGCTATCGGATGCGCCAAAGGTTGTTAAGGAGTTTCTACTGATCTTATCCCTTTGACAAAAATTCTGAGGAAAAAAATGTGTCATTCGGATGGACTAATGAATGTAAAAAGAATTTTCATGAAATTAAAGACACTGAATAATTATAACATCGATGTTAGCTATTCCACCTGGGTTGGAGATTTTGTAGTATATAGTGAAGTTTCACATTAGGAAATTAAAATGTAATCTAATGCAACAAAATAAAGTGATTTTATATTCATCAAGATGATTAAAGTCTCATGAGTTAAATTATTCAGTGCATATGTAGAATATGTTGCAGTAATAATTATTTTGAAATTCATGGAGACATTATATGTAGGGAACATTTCAGATTTATTCAAATCATTAAAGTTTGAGGTAATTATTGAATTTGAAAGAGTTGAATATGAGACAGAGACAATGGATAGAATTATTGAAATATTTTTATTGTACAAATGAGTAATATCCTGGTAAAGCTAGTGTATATATAATGCATTGAACAAAAAATCCAATAACGAAATAACAAAAATTCTGATATTGAGGTTACCAAATTTAGTGCAATAAAGAGCATTGAATATTGAGTTGAATTTTCGATAAAATGACATATTATTAGCTATATTGAATTTAAGATCAGTTTCACATAAAAGGATTAGGAAGGCCCAAAAGAGAGGATTCAGAGTTAGTGGATCTTATTAAGAAATTGAAATTGAATCCGAATTTTGAGTTTGAATTAGAAGACAATAATTTATGATTAAGGCAAGAAATATGTGTATCTAATGTAGATGATTGAGAAAAGAGATTTTTGGAGAAAGCACAAATAGTAGCTTATGTTGCACATCCTAGTAGTAATATGCTAAAACAATATTTAGCAGCCAAGGATGAAGAAGCAAATGGTTGACTGTATGATCAAATGTTTGATTTGCAAATAGTCTTAACTGTTGGAGATATACTAGAGCTTACATTTTGGAGTTTATAGGAACATGAGGTCAATATACAGTTTTAGTTGAATTTAAGTACAACAATTATTATCACCGTAACATCGGTAGAACATTGTATGAGGCGTTATGCGATAGAAAGAGTCATTCACCTTTATATTGAGATAAAGAAGGCCTAATAATAGTTGAAGGACAGAATCAATTCAAGATACTATTGATAAGTGAAATGAATATGTAGTAGAAATTAAGTGATTCAAAATAAAAAGAAGTTTGATAAAAAGGATAAATTAAGCCAAAATATATTGGTCCATATGAAGTATTAAGGAAAATAGGACCATTGACTTATGAGTTAGCCTGATAAATTTGAGATGACATATGGATGTTTTAGATGACTAATTGATATTAGTTAATTTTGAAAACCCTAGAGATTAATTTAGAATTAATCCAAGAGCATAGCATTTATAGTGTGACTACAAAAAGGCATATGTACTAGAATTAAAGTGTTTAATTTGGACATCAAAGTAATTGAAATTTAGGGTTCCTAACTGAATCAAATTCATAATTCAAATTAACTGAGACTAACACTTGTACCTGATTTGGTTCAAGAGTTGAATCGAATCGGGTACAAGTATTAGTCTCGGATAACTCGAATTATGAATGTGATTCAGTTAAGAACCCTAAATTTCAATTATTTTGATGTCCAAATCGAATCACGAACTTTAGATGCATAGTCAAGTCACACACATATATATAGATTATTAAGTTGTCCATAATCTATCTATATATATATATATATATTTATTTATTTATTTATTACACCTTCTACTGATTTGGCAAGAACTAGAATTCTTTTAATGTTGGGTTGTTGGGCAAACCCAACCCCACACTACATGAATGTGTTCAAACTATGGAAATTAAATTTCCAAATTAATAGGTTAGTCTTAACTGGAAGCATTGATTGTTGTTGGGCAAACCCAACCCCACACTACATGAATGTGTTCAAACTATGGAAATTAAATTTCCAAATTAATAGGTTAGTCTTAACTGGAAGCATTGATTTGTTGGGCAAATCCAAAGTCAACGTGGATAGAGATGGAGTTAGGTAGTATATATGGGATGTATACACATCAAGAATTGATAACCCAATGAGTGTACTAAATCAACAGTTGATGGCATAAGTTGATAGTTGCATAACTGAATGCAATTGGTATGAATGATACCTACCAGTTGAGCTAAGGTGGCTTATTGGGCAAACCCAAGTTCATTCTTAGTGAAATTGGATATCTACCCATTAAGAAAATTATAATTTTTCTCGGATTCATAGCGAGGGCCATGGATTTGGATAAAATAGTGGGACCCATAATGCAAGTGATTAAAGTCCTTATTGGCATGCATTTAGGTATATTCTAACACTTTCTCTTATTCTTCTAGGTTATTAAATCACCCGATGTCTTCATCCAGTATGAACTTACGCTCTCTACTTGACTTCAACAAACTCACAAGACCAAACTTCTTAGATTGGCCACGAAATTTGAGAATTATTCTCAAATATGAGAAACTAGGATACGTCTTAGATCAACTACTTCCCAATCCCCTATTGTCGATGCTTCTAATGAGGATTAGAAAGCTTACAAGAAGTTAGTGGATGATAGTGAGTTGGCTAGTTGTATTATACTGGTCTTTATGTCACCAGAACTGCAAAAGTAGCATGAGGCTATGGATGCTCATACTATAGTCTACCATCTAAGGGAATTGTTTGATGAGCAAGCTTGGTCTGAAAGGCTCGAGACCTTGAGATTGCTTTTTCACTCTAAAATGGCTGACGGATTGTCTCTAGTATAGGACTCGCTAAAGTTGAATGGATACATTGAGAGGTTAGCTAGATTGGGTTTCATAATGGATCACGAATTAAATATAGATTTAATTCTGACTCGTATAACTGATAGTTATTCACAGTTTATGTTTAACTATTGGATGAACCAAATATCCACTTTGATACCTGAGCTGATTAATCTACTCAAAACAACTGAGCAAATTGTCAAGAAGGACATTAAGTCTATGATGCTAGTGGACTCTACTTCTAGTTCTCGTAAGACAAACCAAAAGAAGAAGAAGAAGTCCAATAAGCCAGTAGGAGGTGTAGCCAAGAAGAAGACAAAGGACAATGCACCGAAGGGAACGTACTTTCATTGCAAAAAGGAAGGGCATTGGAAGAGGAACTGTAAAGCCTATCTAGAGTCACTGAAGCAGAAGCAGGCATTAGATGCTCCACTATCTACTTCAGATATGTTATTTTTCATTGAGGTTAATAATATTGTTGACCATAACATTTGGATATTAGATATTAGATATTAGATATCAGATGTGGCTCACATATGTCTTGATATGCAGGGTTTTGGAGATAGTAGACTGCCCAAAAAGGGAGAGATGGACCTATGTGTGAGAAACGGAGCAAGAGTTGTTGCATTAGCCGTAAGAACCTATGTTTTGTATCTTCCTAGTAGGCTAGAGTTAATTTTGGATAATTTCTATTATGTACCCGTTGTGACAAAGAACATTGTATCATGTCTTAATAAAATAGGATTTCATTTAACTTTTTCAAGCAATGGTTGTTCAATTAAGTTGAATGAAATGTTGTATGGTACTGCTACATTGTGCAATGGTATTTACATATTAGATATTTGCAATCTAATTTTAAATATCAATGACAATAAACGACAAAAATGGATTAACTTAAAATCTTCTTACTTATGGCATTATCGACTTAGCCATATAATTGAGAGATGTATAGCTAAGCTACATAGGAGTGGTAGCTTATGGTCATTTTATTATGAATCATATGATAAATGTGAATCTTGCTTGTTAGGCAAAATGATTAAATTATCTTTTAAAGGAAAGGGTGAACGTGTGAATGGGTTATTAGACCTAATACATTATGATGTATGTGGTCTCATGTCCATTCATGCTAGAGGTGGTTTTAAGTACTTCATTTCCTTTATAGATGATTATTTACGATATATTTATGTGTATCTAATGAGATACAAGTCTGAAGTATTTGAATTATTCAAACAATTTAGACGTGAAGTAGAGAAACAACTCGGTAAAAGTGTCAAGACACTTTGATCAGATCGAGGTGGTGGATACTTGAACAAGGAGATTTTGAGTTATCTCTAGGATAACGGGATTGTATTGTAATGGACTCCACCTTACACACCACAACATAATAGTGTGGCTAAAAGGAGAAACAGAACCTTGTTGGACATGGTAAGGTCAACGATACGCTTAGTAGATCTACCAAAATCCTTTTGAGGTCATACATTCAAGACTGCTGTTTATTTAATAAACAGTCCCTTCAAAAGAAATGATATTACTCCATATGAGATATAAGCTAACAAAAAAACTTATCTTTCTTATATGAAAGTTTAGGGTTGTCTAGCTTACGTAAAGCGGATTCAATCAAACAAGCTTAAACCGAAATCTGATAAAGGTCTATTTGTTGGATATCTTAAGGAAAAATTTGGATATCAATTTTACAATGCTTTAGAGCAAAAGGTGTTTATCTCAAAGCATGCTTTCTTTTTAGAGAAAGAGTTTCTTCTAAGAGAAGACAGTGGGAGCAAAGTTGAACTTGATGAAGTTCATGATCTTCAAATAAACGTAAGTCAACTGCCTAAACCCACAATTGTTGTTCACAGAGATGAGACAACAATTGAACCTTCTGACACATAAAATGTTCGTAGTTCAAGTAGGATATGTAATGTTTTAGATAGATATGGATTTCTCATTAGTGAACATAATGACGTATTGCTCATAGAGGACAATAAGCCTACAACCTTTGACGAGCTCTGAAAAGTTCAGAAGCTGAAAAATGGTTTCAAGCCATAAAGTTCGAAATGGATTCCATATTTAAAAACCAAGTATGGACTTTGGTTGACCCATCCGAAGGGCTAAAACCTATAGGGTACAAGTGGATTTTTAAAAAGAAAATCAAAATGGATGGTAATGTGATTACCTATAAAGCGAAGCTAATCGCTAATGGTTATCGTCAAAGTTAAAGAGTTGACTATAGCGAGACATTTAGCTCTGTGGCCATGCTTAAATCCATTAAAATACTCCTAGCCATTGATGCTCATTATGATTATGAGATATGGAAAATAGATGTGAAGATGACTTTCTTGAATGGAAACGTAGTTGAGGATGTGTATATGATACAACCTAAGGGCTTCATATCCAAAGATGGTAAAAAGGTATGCAAGCTTCAGAAATCCATTTATGGATTGAAGCAGGCATCTAAGAGTTGGAACATTCGATTTGATAAGATAACCAAAGAGTTTGGTTTTTCCAAAATCCGAATGAACCATGTGTGTACAAGAAGGTTAGTGGGAGTGCTATCGTATTCTTTGTATTATATGTGGATGACATATTACTAATAGGAAATGGTGTCTCAAGTTTGCAATCAGTTAAAATTTAGTTGTCCCAGAATTTTTCCATGAAAGACCTTGGAGAAGCAACTTATATATTAGGAATAAAAATCTATAGAGATAAATCAAGGAAGTTGCTAGGCCTTTCATAGTCGACATACATGGATAAAATGCTAAAGAGGTTTAGCATGGAGCAGTCCAAGAAGGTTTCTTCCCATGAATTATAGGATAAAACTCTCGAAATCTATGTGTCCCACGATGTAAGATGAGAGGACTCGCATGAGTATAATCCCGTATGCTTCAGCAATAGGATCAATCATATATGCTATATTATGTATAAGAGCCGATATATTGTATGCTCTAAGTGTTACAAGCAAATATCAATCAAATCCTAATGAGTGTCATCGGGTGGCTGTCAAAAATATCCTAAAGTAATTGAAAAGGACTAAAGATATATTCTTAATATATGGAAATTGAAATCTCATAGTGAGCGGACATATGGATGCCAGGATTCAATCTAACTAGGATGACTCTAAATTCTAGTCAAGTTATGTTTTCACACTAAATGGTGGAGCAGTCAGTTGAAAGAGTTCCAAATAAGAGACGACTGCAAATTCAAGTCAGAGTACATTGTAGTTACGGAAGCAACAAAAGAAGCTGTTTGGATCAAGAAGTTCGTTATGGAACTTGGAGTGGATCTAAGTATTATAGACCTAATATTGTTATATTGTGACAACAATGGGGCTATTACTCAAGCCAAGGAGCCAAGGTCATATTAGAGGTCCAAGTATGTACTCGGCAGATATCACCTGAACGGGGAGATCATTGATAGAGGTGATGTGAAGATAGAGAGAGTGCCCACATATCAGAACATCGTTGATCCTTTGACTAAGCCACGTCCTTAAATGAGATTTGATTCTAGTGTATTTGTGTAACATCCCATCACCGATGGGAAGGGTAAATTGGTCATTTGGGACAGGTTAGGCGTGTGTAATCATATCTCGGCATGATCATACGTCATGT
>JAOSBN010155785.1:0-22979 GCA_027563595.1 Erythroxylum suave | reverse complement strand
CATTTTTCATCATCAATTTACATTATACATACACAATTAACATCATAGAGTTCATTTAAACCATCAATTTCAAAAGACATTAACAATTTCACCAATTTTCACTAAAGAGAGTCCATTTTGGTTTTGGCTTAAAGAAGCTTCTCCATGACTCATTTCATTCATCTAAACCATGTTTCGTGTGTAGTCAAGCATGGAGAACAACATATTTTAACACCAAACTTAAAATCATAATGTAGAGAGAGATGAGACAAAAATTTCCTTCCTTTGGTGATATCTTCAAATCCTTTTAGAATTTCTCAAATCTAATGATATATTTGAGTTCCTTGACCCGAAATTAACTTATAACACCTTAGTTTGGGTTGAAGAATAAAAAAAAATGGTGAAAATTGGGTGATAGCCAAATTCTCCTCCTCCTCCCCCCCTCTTCTCCTTTCTTCTCCTTTCTATCAATTAAAACAAAGTGTTTCTAATTTCTAACAGTAAGGTGCACGGCCTAAGAAGAAGAAGGGTTTAGAATTTGACTCTTCTTTGACCAAACATAGTGAATTTATCCTTTTGCCCTTAGCTTAAGTGAAACTACCAGCCCTCCAAACTTTTCTAAATTTGCAATTAAGCCCAAAATTTAAGAAGGAACAAAACTTTTATTTTCATTTTGGTCCTTAGACTTTTTCAAATTATAAATAAGCCCCTTAACTTTATAAAATTACATATTGGTCCTCCATGAATTGTAAAATTACATTTAAGTCCCTTAACTTTTACCAATTTGTAAATAAGCCCTTATGTACATCAACTTTTCAAATTAAGCTTTCTAGGGGTCCAATAAGTCTATAAATCATGTCTAATCACCTCTAAGGCATTAGAACACCTTTAAATCAGCCATCATGGCCATATCCATCCAATGGAATCGCTTTTACACACTTAAAAGCTTATATGTTAGAAATCTCCAAGATTTCGCATACTGATGAACTCTAAGTTCATGTAAGGGCATATAACATTATATATCACCGACGCAGATGTACCAAAAGGATTCAAATGCAATTTTGAACTCATATACAACCATGCATATGTCAATATACAATAGTATCTCCAAGTACAGACCAATAAAAAAAGGGCTCAAATAGTCTGGCTTTACACCAAATCCATTCAAAACTTAATTCAATGCTAAATCAAAGCATATGTAAATATCATGAAGATTAACTTTTAAATTTAAGTAGTAGCACCAATGGAATTATTCATAAACGTACTTTTCATAGTAAGGTAAAAACCAACTTAACAAATCAATTTAAATACACACTCATTATTTATCGTTTATCATTAACCACCCTCATGTGTTCGGTGCTTTTCCTTTGTTAATCCTGAGTCTATGATGACAAGAAAACTTTATGGTCTTATTCAGCTATAAGTGAGGCCCTGAAGGGAAACCTCTTAAGTACATCCATAACCTACCAGCTTGTTTTACAAATTTTATGACGAAGGGATTAGCCAAAATCTTAGAATTTTGTAAGATTAAAATTATGTTTTCTTTTCATTCAAATATTGAATAACCATTGAACAACTTCTATTATTTATATATGTTGTTTTATTTCCATTTAAATAACGTACATAATATATAACTACTATTTTTCGAACATTAAACCATTGAACTATGTACAACATACAAGCTGCCATTGAATTGATATTAAGCCAAATATATAACATCTACATGCTATCAATCAATATCCATTGGATAACATACATAAGATATGGATTTGTTGTTTTCCTCTCCATTTATCAAGCTGTTTTTTTCTCTTCATTTAACCATACCTCCACTTGTTCCTTAATTTTCACATATCAAACATTCAAATTATGATTTGAAGTCTTCTATACATTTGTTTCCCTATTTCTATAGTTTACATATCATCAAAATTCATGCCATTTCAAATTCTAAATTATGAAACATGTACCAAAAATTACAAGCTGTTTTAACATAAGGATAGTATTAGGTTACCATAATCAATCTCAATTTTCAATATCATTATGCTAGAATTAGGTCTAGGTCTCTTCTAGATATTTTTATTAATATGTCTTAGGTTTCATTTACAGTTGGAATCACCCAATTTAGAGTTCTTTAGGCTAAGTTATGGCCAAAACACTAGGACTGTTCAAGGAAACTGAGAATCCTAATATAGAATTTCACTAAACATAGTTAGGAAAACGTACCACTTTCTTCTAATCTTTTGGAAACTTGCAAGATTTCTTCAAATCATGCTCCCAACCATTGAAAATCAGATGCACTCTTCTTCTCTCAAGCTTGGCTGAAACCCACCTTTGGCTCTCTCCTTTTCTTCTTTTGTTTTTCACTCACGGGTAATTCATTTTCACTTTAATGGTTAATGAAAATGGTTATCACAAAAAAAATGAAGCAATTGTCTTAAGTTTACTCCTTTAACACATGACAAATGTCAGCTTCCATCATGGATCAATAATCCACTATTCAACATGTAAAAAGACCAATTTGCCCCCAATCATTATGTAAAAAGACCAAATTGTCCCTAAATGAATTTAGTTCACCGACCTGATCGAATTACAATCAGAAAATATTTCTCAACAAGCTTATCATCAGATTGACCATGAAATACTCTTATTATGGTCAATACTTATTGAGTGAATGCTTTAAAAAAAATTGAATGAGGTTAAAAACATCAATATCAATTATTTTCCAAAAAGGGCATTTTAAGTCCTAAATTTCCTGAATTCCTGAAATCTATCCAATCTGAATTATTTTCAATCCATTTCTGTATCATTAGACTCTAATACTTAGGTCCCCAAAAATCACTATTCATGCAAAAAATAGTATTCACAGAACATAAAAATTTACCTTCATTGAACGAAAAGGTTTGGGTTTTACACATTAAGCCTTATTTACAAAAAAGCCAATTATAAGAGTTGTTAATAAAAGGAATGCCATCGTTTAATAAAAATATGTTTAACCAAATTGTGAATATGATTGATTATTCATGCATGTGAATTCGTTTAATATTCCACCTTGTTTTCACCTATTCATTTAGGGGAAATTTATGCATATCGATGGAGTGATGAATTCTCACTTGTCCTAGTTGTAAGTCTATGAATAATATGTTTGTCCTCTTTTAACTTTTGAGAGCTTTCCTATTCCTCTCATCCCAGCACTATTTATTAAAGTTTTCATAGGGCTTTTTAAAATTTCTATAGCAGCCTATTATGGAGTTTCAAGCTTTTTTAGTATCAAGTTCATAACCTAGATTGTAATAATTCCTTAGTCAAAACCAAGAATAGAATTTTCTTCATTTTCAATAAATTCAATATCAAAATAAAAAATATCTACAATAGATTTCCATTGGAAAAATAATTTTTATATAATATTTTTAATACCTTTTATAAACTTCTTTTGCTAACTTGCAATCAATATAAAAAAGAAAATTTTAGTTCAATAAATACTTTAAATTTTTATAATGGTTAGTCTAATGAAAGAACTTTTTTTAATATTACACTAATTGCTTTGAGCATAAGTCCAATGGCTAAAAATATATTATATAATTTGTGTCATTTTATCAATTTTTTATTTAATATCATTCCTTACCTTGTATCAGAGGTATTTATTTCAACAATTATAAAAGAATTTAGATTAGCAAGGTATAATATTTGGATATTTTTTACTTGTTTGTGAACTTTAAAGTTCTTTACATTAATGTTATTATGCCTCATTGAATTAGTATCATAAAAATCTAATTTATGATTGGAAAAGGCTAAACAATGTTTTAGATACATCTAGGCATTCTTTTTTAATAATGTAAATAAATGTGTTACTATTTTGATCTACTAGTAAACTTAATTTTTTATATTTAAGAGAATTTTCAATTATTTATAGATGTTGGTATCCTAAATGAAATTTAACCTATTTAGCCTAAATATATAAAGGCCTAGTTGTTCAAATTTTTAGAAGTCAACTAGATTGTTTAAAAAAACATAGATGTAAGAATCAGTTAGGAATTCCATGATTCAAAAGTCCACGTAGTTGATATATGGTTAACATGCACTTTAAGAACAATATTTCATAGAAAGTGGTTAGTTAGAACATAGTTATGATTGGAAGAAGGTTAAAGGTTGGAAAGTTACATAAAAACTATTTGGGGTAGCTGAATTTGAAAGGATTGTAAAAAAACATTGACATCACAAAAATAAAAAGGACAATCAAAATATTCAAACACACTTAACATATCATTATTTTAACTTTATTTACATTTTGTACTCATCTATTTCTTAAATATATTTATCTTTTTAAATTAAATTTTAAGCTTTAGTACTTTTTAGCATTTAACAATTTAGTAAATTAGAATTTGTTCTCTAAGTTTTCAAAACCCACTTCTATCATTGTTTAGAAGTCAGGCACATTTTTAGGAGAATTCCTCCTTAGCATGCTTGAATATAAAATGGACATAAAATAGTGATCAACATTTTAGCACGTTTGGAGGGATGACAATGACATATACGAGGAATGAAAAAGAAGTTGTTATGCCTCCAACCTTGGAGGAAGAAATGCCAACATTAATAGCAAATTAAAATTTTCATCTTAAATGAAATAAAATTTAGAGAAATTTAAAAAAAGTTAACATCGCCTTAAGCCAAGTCTAAAACTACTAAGAATTTGACATCACTACAGTTATAAAAAAGAAATGATCTTGCTTTTGCAAATGATATTTTAGAGTTGAAATTCAATTTAGTCTTTAAGACTGAAGTGCTTAAGATGTTGATAGTGAAGATGGAAAAACTTTCTACCTTTTTGCAAGTCACTAGGCAAAATTCTCCTTCTTTAGTAAGATAAATTTCTAAAGGGTTCATAGGATAACTTGCACTAAATACAATGGAAGTAAGTGAGTATATTCGTCCTCCAGTTTCTTCCTCTACGGAAGAAAGATACGCTCATCCTCATAAAAGAGAAGATATTCTTGTGATGCCTTTGCACTAATTCTGGAAGTAGCCAACAGATTGTTAGGCCTTAAACTCTTAGAAGACAGGGATTTTGTTTTGAAGTTAAAGCTAATGGGTTGAATTACAACTTCAGGAGTAAATTTTTGGCTATAAACTAAAATCTTGTTTCTATTGTTGCTCTTTAAAAATGATGCTTTAAGTTTATATGGAAGTTTTTAAAGATGTTAAAAAACTGTATGGGCCTAGCTTGAGATAGATGTTGCCCATAATTCTATAAAATTTATCTGGAGTATATTGACTATGAGAATTCTTATCCTTATGGTTACATAATTCCTGAGTTATCCTAGCTTTTTGGTGAAGATGGCTAATCAATTATAGAGCACATTTCCATATTTACTATTTAGTGCAGTGAATTGACTATTTACAAAACTTCAACAATTTCGGGCTTAAGCTATTTCCAAATTCTTTAACATGTTTAGATTTTTTTTAGTATACTTTATTGCCCAGAAATTAGATCCTTTTATAGGTAAAAATGTAAAGATTATTTCATATTCAATTTTTTTAGAATAAGCTTGAAGTCAGTATAGTTGAAATGTTTAAAATTACTTTAAAAAGTGGCAAGAATATGTACATGTTTATTACTCAATTAAAGAGAAAGAGCAGTTGATGTCAAATTGCACTCCTGGAGATTGAGTATTTGAAGTTAGCTTAGAGAGACGTTGATATTAAACTTTATAAACAATTTAAAGTTTCCTTGCTTTAGAATGAAAATCACTTAAAATCAAAAGGAAAGTACAAACACCAGCTACTTAAATGTAATGCAATTTTGATATTTCCAAAATCTAAAAAATTAATTTCTTATTATAAGAGAAATTTATTACTTTGCTGTCAGAACATAGATTTCTACAAAGGAAAAGATTCAGGGGAGGGATTAATATGAATACCATAATACATTATTGATCCTATGAATTTATGCTGGGGATTTGAGAACGTTATTCAAGATCATATCAACTAGGGAATTATAATATTTGCTAAAGTTGGCTAAACTATATTGATAGATGAAGATTTGTTTTTACCAGCTGATTATTGATGCAACTGAGTTTGATTTACAACTTTTGATGGATGTTAAGAGGAAACTAAAGATTGTAAATAATTATTTGGCATTATTCTCGAATTCAAGTACTGGTGTTTTTATTCTTGATTATAGCTTGAGTGCTAATACTAAGAATGAGAATCAACCAATTTTTAGAATCTAGTAGAAACTAGAGATTATAGGACAAAATCACAAGATAGAATTCACCTAAATCTTTTAACAAAGGTTTAATTTTCAAATTCCTTGCTTTTCTAGATTTGTAGTGTTACCTCAAGTATCATCATCTTACCAATAACATTAGTGAGACATCCTAAGAATTTAATGTTAGTACCTAAAACCTAAAGAGAAGACTTTAAAGGTAACGAGTTACTGCCAGGTTTGGAGGAAGTGAGCAATTATATTTTTAGAAGTTCGTCCTAAAGAATTTGTGAAATGAGCGCTCCTAGAGTTCCCCTTCCGAAACTCGAGTGAAGCCTTCCTGATAACCTTAGAGTAGCCGTCTAATCGATATCTAACTCATTCCCGCAAAGCCAAGTCGTTCAACTATTAAAAATCTTTTATACTTTAACTTTTACAAGCATGGAAAAATAGTTGGAACTTTTTTCTAAAAATTTTATCAAAAATTTTGGTAGCATAACGACTGCTTTTCTAAGATTCCCAAATTTTAAAAACCTGTATAACACATTTTAAAACCCTTCTATTTTCACACCAATTTCTCAACTACAAATTATAGACTTCAAGTACACTCATAAACAACCTCAGCAAATAATTCTCAACAATCACTACAATAAACTTTTAAAAGCTAAAACATATTCATGCATTTCATTTAAGGGCTTTATTAAAGATCCATTCTTTACACAAATGTAAATAGCAAAATGACACAAGCACAATAGCACCCGACAATACAACTAATATTGAGACAGAGTCTCAATTATCGCAGCACCTGTAACCATACCTGGGGTGGTTTGTTTAAAAACATAAAAATAACAGTGAGTTAAACAAGCTCAGTGAGCATAATCAATTTACTAGAAAATTGAACTTTTCATAACAAAATAACTGTAATATTCCATACAATAAAATTTTTCAATTTCTATTTTCCTTAATCAATACACAGTGGTGGTAATAAGTTTTCCAAAAACTTTAATGCTGAAAAATAAGTCAATCGTTAGCATTGATGCCATACATTACCTCTCAAATCACTTTTAACATGATTAGTGGCATCATTACTATTTTCATGACTTTCCTTACTCAACATAGCCCATTAGAAGTTTCTTTACCATATAGTGCACTGGGCATAAAGTTGCAGACTTGGTTTTGCATCGCTTACCTATAATTGGTTAACTACTATTTACGAAACTAGTTCTACATCACTTACCTATAACAAGTTAACTGCTATAGACTGGTAGTTATGGAGCTAGTTCTGCATCGCTTACCAGTAACAAGTCACAGAGCTAGTTCTACATCGCTTACCCGTGATTGTTAACCACTATTTACGGAGCTGGTTCTATATCCCTTACTCGTAATAGGTTAACCGTTATAAATATATCAGTATAATAACATATATAAAGCATAGCGGTGTACCATAGGCACAAACAAGTCTTACATGTACGACTAATCTTATTTTCTAAATTAAATATGGGAGCATTCATAATTGAATTATTTCAATGTAACTCCCAATCATATAAAATTTAACTTTCAATTTAAAACTCACATATTGCCAAAGCATACACTTATGCTAGCAATATTCACTTGTAAAATATCATTTACATAAAACTTAATATTTATATTCATTTCATAATCAAATGAAAATCATTTGCATAAACTCAATTTAAAGAACACTCATATGTCACCAATTTTTTTGCAAAGAATTTAGTCATATAGAATAATTAAAATACATTCACATGTCATCTATTCTTTTACAAAGAATTTAGTAATATAAAAAATTAAAATACACTCACACTTTTGCACACTTTTCACCAAACACACTGACGTGTTCGGTGACTCTACTTTATTGACACAAAACACATTTTACCATAAATCTATTTCCAAATTAGGAAATAAGGCAATTAAACTATAAATTCAGTTTAATAAAAGTCGAGCTTAGTATTCAATAGCATAACACGTACAATAATCATATTTTTGTTTACTACTGAAAGCTAACCTATTGTTCTCCGTTTCCAAATCTAACTTCAAAAGTCACTTAAATCCCATATTTTATCGATTCTAACTTACCAATTCCTTCAAAACACAATCTCTCCCAATTTAATTCACCATATCACAATCATGCATGATGAGTCACGGTTATGACCCATGTCCAAAATCTATACCTCCACTTGTTCCTTAATTTTTCACAATCATGCATGATGAGTCACGGTTATGACCCATGTCCAAAATCTATACCTCCACTTGTTCCTTAATTTTCACATAGTAAACGTCCAAATTAGGTTTTAAGATCTGTTAGTCATTTGTTCCCTTATGTCTCTAGTTTCTATATCATCGGAAACCATGCCATGTAAACTTCTAAATCATGAAAAATGTACCAAATATTCCAAGCTATTTCAACATAGGGCAGTATTAGGTTACCTCTTTTGATCTCAAATTTCAACATCATTCATCCCGAATTAGGTCTAGGTCGCTTCTAGAGATTTTTAGTACTATGTCTTACTTTTAGCTTCTATTGGAATCATTCAATTTTGAGGTCTGTAAGCAGAGTTATGGATAAAACATTAGGACTAGTTCCAGTTAACATAAGACAAAATCCCACTACACATCCCTCTCTAATCATATTCAATTAATCCCACACAAAGAAACATCAAAGTAATACAAGACAACATAGATCTTAAACACATCCATCTAACTCAAGAAAACCCATAAAAATTAGCAATTTAAGCTAGGAAACTTACCACTTTTTCCTCCAATCTTTTAGGAAATAGGTGAACACCAATCCTAGGTCAAGATTTCTTGATTTTCTACTCCAAATCCACCAAAAATTGCACCTCTCTTCTTCCTCTTCTCTTTGGCTAGATTCTCCCTCTTTCTCTCCTCTTTTCTTCCTTTCTTTTCACGAATCCTCCTTTCAAATGAACCAAAATTTGTCTTCTTTTGCCTTTTTATATTACTTTAATACTTTACACGTCATTTTCTTATTAAACATCTTAAATGACTCATCATCATCTAATTTAATATTTCTTAAATGATATGGAGTCTTGTAATTGGTCAATAAATCTGAGTCATTTAAATTTTATTAATTAACTCCATTAATTAAACCAAATTAAATCTCGAAAATATTCCACAACCATCTCACCATCAAATTGACCATGGAATACTTTAATTAGGATCAATACTTAGTAATTAGGTGCCTCAAAAATTTTGAATAAAATCATTAATACCCATTATTTTCCAAAAAGGACATTTTAGTCCAATAATTTTGTATTACCCTAATTACTTCCATTTTGACTCATTTCGGTTCCTATAGACTCCAATCCTAATTCTAGAGCTTTTCATCATATTTCGAAATTATTCGGTAACTTTTCGATTGCCCGAAAGAATTTTCAAATTAAATCCAAAAATCACTAAATGTCACTAAAATCATCCGGATTTCATTCAAAAGTATGACCTAAATCTACAAACACATTTCGGGGCTTTTAAAACTTGTTCGGACTCATTCGATAGCTTTCTCGAGTTTTTGAAAAATTTTCAAGATATTTTCGATCAAGTCCAGAATCGTCTCCGGTATATCCGTGATCTTCGCTATAACATCAAAATACATTTAAATGTTTAACTTACTCTAGTATACCATAAATAGAGCATGCTTTATAATGCGTGTACAACACATTACACAGTACAATCATCGAACTAGGATACTAGAATTTGCCTTTAATAAGACCCATTCCTACTAAGGGAAGTATTGTAGACTCAAAAAATGAGAAAGAACATTTAAAAGTTAATGATGAACAACATATTAAAAAGAATGACAGGAACAATTTTAGATTCCACAGGAAATCCTTCTAATCAAAGAGCCAAGATGAAAGTCACATTGAATTCTACATAATAGGAGAAATTCCTCTCTAATTGTCATATGCAATTTCTTTTATGAAGTTTTATGCTTCTTTTAATAAAACTTATAGGAAGAAAGTAAAACTTGTACTTAAGAAAAGAGAATGAAAAGTATTTGCAATAATCACGGGTCTAGGAATTTTGGAGAAGGTAGTTTTAAAGAAATAAGTTGATAAGATGGCTGAACATGTAAGGCCTTTGTACAATAAAGTCCACATAAATGGTCATCAAGTTTTAAGATTTTTGGTTGATAATGGATTAGCTACAAACATTATGCTAACCAAAATGATGGAATTTTTAAGTAAAGATGATATAGATTTAATCCCTTAAAGGTGTCTATTGTCTTATTTATTAAGGAGACTACTAGGGCATGGAGAATTCATCCTATGATTGTCACAATGGAGGGCAAGTGTCCATTGGAAAATTTCTTTATTTTAGACATACAAGTTATCAAGTTTTTAGGGAGATATTGGATCCATTCTAATTACCTTCCATCATTTTTTGTGGAAAGTCGATGCGGTAGAAATTGTTTAGGTTGATTCTTAGCCTTTTCATTCTAGATGCATATAGTAGAGGCAAAATTCTATGATGATCAAGTGAGGCTAGTTAGATTCGAAAGTTATCTCATTGAGAATGTTTATAAAACAAGGGTGAAAAAGAGTTAAGGTTAGAGATATAAATATTGATGAAGACAACCATCATTATGCTTATTAATAGGATGATGAAGGTTTCAATTATAGAGGAGCCTAATGAATACTTTCAAAGAAAGAATTTTTGGGCACTGCAATCACATAAGTAAAGATCTAAATGCAGTAGATCATGGAGAATTCTAAAGAGCTAGAAGGGTATGAGAATGTCGAACTAGTTTTTAAGAAGGAAATTTTCTCAATACAGGATAAAGCTTAGTTGGACGATTTGGAATTTGTCCCTATAAAAATTGATAACTTTGGAAGTTAAAATGAAGAATTACCAAAGAGATAAATTTGAGTAGTTCAAGAGAATCTTGGAGTGTGTTTATTGGTAAAAGTCTCAATCCAAAAATAAGAATGAAATTAATTGAACTTCCAAAGGAATATAAAGATTACTTTACATAGGATTATGCTAGGATTAAGTAGAAAGTTAGTAAAACATACACTTCTTATAAATACTAAGTTTTGTCCTTATCTTCAACCTCCTAAATATTGGTCCAAACGAGTATAGTTAAAAGTCAAAGAAAACTTGAGTTGTTGTATAAGGTTAGAATTATTAGACCATTTAGATATACCAAATGGTTAGCCAGTATCGTACCTATGGTAAAGAAAAATGGCAAGCTAAGAACTTGTGTTGGCTTCAAGGTTTTGAATGTTGCCACTCTTAAAGATGTGTATATAATACTGATTGTCAATTTTTAAATTGATGCAATGGCTAAATATTCCTTATTTTCTTCTATGGATTACTTTTTTTTTCTACAATCAGATTTTTACAACTGAGGATGATATCCCTAAATTAGCCTTTAGATGTCTTTGATCAAAATTGGATTTATGTGGATTCCCAATTCGATTTGATGAAATATATGCTGGATAAACTAGTTATTTTAGGGAATATTGGAAAGTGATTTATGAAATATAAATTTTAACCTATATTATTATCTTTAGAAGTAAGTAAAGGGTAACTTCTTGCAAACCACCTAATGATAAAATGTCAAGAGGATAGGGAGCATTTAGAGTTTACTTATAAAAGGAACCCTTAGGAGTTTAAATTCAACTGTTTTAATATAAAGAAGTTAGCTAGTGTTGAGATAGTCATTACTTTACAAAATGGAACAAAAACTCTTATTTCCTCTCAAGATGGATTTCTTATGTACTATAATCAAACTGAATAAGAGGGCTTAATAACTAGGATGTAACTTATATTAGATATCCGGGCTAAAAAATACTCGCTATAAGAGATTTTTAGTTGGTATTATGATAAATAATAAGATAATATAGGTGTATAAGTTTAACTTTATCACCTTATTATCCTACTACTATTTAATTATTACAATTCTTTGATGAGATTGAATTTTAACACATTCCTCGAGAAGGGAGTTCTGAGGTGAATGAACTTTCTTAAATTGCCCTTAGGATAAGGATTTTTAGGAGCTTGTTTATAAATATGTTGTTAGGAAATAAAAGTCTCATTTGTCTATTTATAAAAGAGGGATTTCCTTAAAAAAATTTAATATTGGTAAAGGAGTTCTTTATGATTAGAGAGACGAGATTAGAAACAATTAATCCCTAATGGCACCCAAAGGGGGGTGAATTGGGCTCTTATAAAATTTAACAATTTTTCTAACCAATATAATAAATTAATAAAAATCAATGTATAAATTATCAGATGATTGAAAAATAATTTAAAAATGATAAGGAGAAAAGAATGCAAATCAATTTATAGTGGTTAGGTAAAAAAAAAACCCTTTCATGCATCTACTCTCAAGAATCTTCTTAAAATTCCACTATGATTCTTCTTTTAAGGCCAAAAATAACCTTTATGCAATCTTTCTTGATAAAGAGAAACCCTTCTTACAATCTTCTTTTAAGGTAAAGAGGAATATCAATCTCACTTGTATCACCCAATAAATAAAATAACATATTGCCCTAACAAAATATTACAACTAAAAATTCCTCACTTTATTACTTGATAACTTCAAAATGGCTCATTCACACAAATATAACACAATGATACTCAAATAATATATATACACTTTGAAATGTGTGTATACAAGACCCAAACTTTTATTGATCCTAAAACCAAAAACACCGATTTATAGTATTTTGGGACCTAAAATACCCATTGAAGCCAAGAACTAGCTATTACAATGGTTTATTCAACGAATTGGTTGACTAGTATAGTGGTCAACCGCGGTCCACCAACAGGCATTAAAAGCTCTAAATTCATTAGTTGTTGAAGCACTGGTCAATTAATACAACAAACACTCAATACTTAAAATTAAACATCTTTAACCTATAATGGTTAACCACTAACCTATTAACCAATCACCCTAAAAACCTTAAATGCTCAAAACCAATTTGTTTAGTTCAAATATGATTAGTTAGTTCATTTCTCAAAATGTTCCCCAAAGATTATTTGAAAAATAAAAAGGCTTTTATATTAAAATCAAAAGCTTTAATGCCACTTAATGAATGTAAAGATCCATGCAATGAAGTAAGATGAAAAGATTATGCATGGTAAGCCTTTTAGATCATCAAATTAACAAATGAGCTTTTAAATAATAATAATAAATGTGAAATGACCTTAATGATCCTTAATCATCTTTAATTCTAGTTTTGATATTCATTTTATCAGTTGCAAACTTTAACTTCTTTTTATCAACTTAATATACTATCTTATTGCATTATGACTTCATTTTGTTCTAATATTGATTTTTATCAAAATAATAAACACATTAGTAGTAGTTATGTTTTGTTGTCATCAAAACATCAATTGGAACCTCTCTTGGTTCAATAATCTCGCCCTTTCTAATGATGTGTATTGGTCAATCACTTAAGGAAACTAGATGACCAGTAAAAGGTTATGGTTGACCTTTAGATATTGACTAATTATGTCGTAAGTTAACTTAATTCTCTTCCTTAAGAGAGACATTGGTCAACCATTATAGCTTTATGGTCGACCATTATAGCTTTGTGATTGACCAAACAAAGAACAAACTTAATGGAAATATAAAAGAATGTTAGATATTGGGCGATTGGTTAACCATTGAAAGACTTTGTTCAACCAAAGTGACTATTTAGGTGACAAGAAAAATAACCAAAAAGCCAAAAAACTTATTGGAAAGAAAAAAGAGGTGAGTTTTAAAGATACTGGTCGATCATACTAAGATATTGACAGACCATTTAACTAAATAGCTTAAGGAAAAATCTTTGATACTCTAATTTAAGCATCAAAACTTCAATAAAATAATATTAGGACATATATCAGCAAACTAAATATCAATCAAAAATAATTTAATCACAATAAGGCCTTATAAAATAGAATTCCTATCAAACAAAAAGACTAATTTTTCTTTAATTAGGCAAGATTTATCCTTAGTAAAAGTTTAAGGAGATAATAAATTATAACTTTGTGATCTTGTTTTGTACAATAATCTCTAATTCTAGGTAATTTAAAAAATTATTAATAATTCAAACCCTAAAAACATCATTAAAGATTGATACTCAAATTGACATATAAGCGTAAGTTATCATATTTTGTAAATTATAAACTAATAGTTACTTTTCGTTGATCATCACTTATGACTGGTTTGAATGAAGATTTTTCTTTAGTTTACAACTGTTTGAAGCATCTTATCCTTCTCATCTCCTCAATTGGTTCAATAACTAACTATTTTGAATTTTATTTGGAGGCTAACTTCTACATTTCTTAGAACAACATCTTTAATACTTTCTTTGAGGTAATAAAATTAGATTCATTAAGATAAAATGCATAAACTCCTCAATAATACTCATTTCAATAATTACTATCTTTACTATATACCATCTGCTCTTTTTTTTATATAACCTTACAAACCAAGGTAATCAATATGTTCTAGGAACCCAAATCAGCTTGGTTCCTTTTTTTTAATTCCTTCTTCTTTTCAACCTAATCTTTCAGTGGTTTGCTTACCATACTTTTGTTCAATAAAGAAAAATCTATAAATATGTCCAAACTTACCACAATAATGACATACCATCTTATTTGAGTGACGTTGATGCATAAATGCACTTTTGTATATGCATGCATAATGAGGAACTCTCTTAGGACATTAAAGTTGTTGAATGTTATTTTAGGGTTGTGAAATGTTTTATGATTATATGTATGATGCATACTATAAATGGAACCTTGTTGTTTGCTTTTTTTAGGCCCAAAATGGTACGAGTGCGTTTACGTTTGTTATGTATATTCTTCCTTTAATAGTATTGAACTCTATGCCTAGGTTATGAGCCATACATAAAAGCATGATATTTGCTCTTAGGTTAAACCCTAGTGGATGTTTCATTTGTATGCTTAGAAGTAGATGCTCTATGCTTATTTGTTATTATAGGCAATGGTTCCTGATTATATAATTTTTCCCTTGACAAAAATAGTTTTATTATTGTAAGCATTCCCATAATTATATCCAATTCTATGCTTATTATTGGAATTCTTTTGAGCTCCTAAAATGTTTTCAAGTTTCGCACTTCCCTTTATAAATTTAGATAAAGAATCCTTGAGGGCATTAATTCCCTTTTTCAATGTTTCATTCTCACACTTTAATGCATCTGAGCATGATTGTCATCAATAATCACATTATTAGATGCTTTAATGTTATGTGGTTCCCTTTTCATCTTTTCATTCCCAATAATGCATGCAACAAACCCTTTTTAAACTTCCTTAAGTTTGGTAGGCAATTCCCTTCTTTTCATACTTATAATTTCTAAACTTTCTAGTAATTCATCATATGTCAAAGCAACATCACTATTATTATTATAAGAATTAGGATTATATATTACCTCACTATTTTCCATAGTGACACAACACATATGAGCTATTTTTTTCTTCTAAATGCTAGATTTTGAATTCACTTGCGTCATCCTAAGTTGATATTCTATGTGCCTTTTTCTCCATCTTATAATTTCTCCTATAATTTTCATTATCATTGAGTCAAGGATATTGTGACTTTATATAAATAAGTTTTCTATATTCAAAGCAAGTAATATTAGAGGATTTATATTTTTAGTTCATCTTTACCTTCCTTGAAATCCTTTCTTTTGGATAATTTCTTTTTCAAGAACTTCTTGAATTTTCAAATGAGTAATCCAACGTCTTCTTCTTCACTTTCACTAGTTAATATATCTTCCTCTTTGCTTGAATCTTCCTTTGGGACTTTAAATGCTATTTTTTTTCCTTCAGAAGCATCGTTTCTTCTGTTGTCTCATGGAGCTTTATTTTGTATTTAAAAAGAGATCCAATAAGATCCTCTAATGGTAAAGTTGTTAATTCTTTAGCTTTTTGTATGGAAGTCCCTTTAGCTTCCTATATTTTTGGTAGTGGCTTAAGCAACTTTCTCACTATTTTAAGGTTAGTGTAGTTCTTTCCAGGATCTTTAAGAGCATTAATAATATCAATAAATCTAGTGTGCATACTAAAAATGCTTGCAGCAAGCTTTATTTGAAATAAGTCATATTGATATGTTAGTATACTTATTTTGCTTTTCTTAACTTGATTTGTGACCTCATGAGACATTTCTAATGTATGTCAAATGTGGTAAGTCGTTTTACATATAGAAGCCCTATTAAATTCATTCCTTCCTGAAGCACAAAATAGGATGTGTATGGCTCTATTATTTCAAGATACTAATCTCTTATCTTGAGGTTTCCATTCCTCCTTTAATTTATGTACCTATTTATTATCCATAATTTTTTTGAGAATAAAGGGACCATTTAGCACTATTTCCTATAGATCTACACTTTTAGTTAGTAAGAAGAACTAATCCTAATTTTCCAATAAAGGTAATCATTGTCATCAAAGAAAGGTGGTTTGTTAATGCCTTATCCCTCTTGGTTGAATGATGATGATGATGATGCTCCTAAATATGTCATTATGATATTTCTATACAATTTCATTATAATTGATAGCCTAATAGACCTACTTTGATACCACTTGTTAAAAAGGGGATGAATTGGGTGTTTATAAAATTCAACAATTTTCTAACCAATGTACTTAATTAATAACAAGCAATAAAAATGAGTATGAAAATTTTTCTTTTAATAAAATTATTCAGTAATAATTTAAAGAGGAAACAAAGGAGAGAATGTAAAATAATTTATAGTAGTTCGACAAACAACCCTTGCCTACGTCCATCTATAAGACTCTTCTTACAATTCCACTACAATTCTTCTTTTAAAGTGAAGAATAACCTTTGTACAATCTTTCTCTATAAAGAGAAACCCTTTCTACAATCTTGTTCCAAGGTGAAGAGGAACCTTAGTCTCACTTGTATCACCACTAAATATAATAATACATTTCCCCAGCTAGATATTATAATTTAGAATAGCTCACTTTATCACTTTATAACTCCAAAATGGTTCACTAGCACAAATATGATATAATGAAACTCATATGATTGAAAAACACTTTGAAATATATGTATACAACACCCAAAATCTTCTTGATCCTAAAACTAATGAGCAAACACCTATTTATAGTGTTTTGGCACCTAAATTAGTTATTGGAGTCAAGAACTAGCTGTTATAATAACTATATTTGACGTATTAGTCAACCAATATATTGTACTAATCGACTAGTATGCATTAAAAGCTCCAGATTCACTAATCATTATAACATTGGCTAATTAATATGGAACATTGGTCAACCAGTACATCAACCAATGTTACATCAAACTCTTAATACATCAAATTTAATATCTTTAACCTATATTGGTTGACCTTTATTCTATATAGGTTGAAAATTCGCACCGAAAGCATGATTTTAACAACTTAAATGCTAAAACCAATTTGTTTAATCCAAATATGATTAAGACACTTTCATAAATGTTCTCCAAAGATTATTTGAAAGATCAAAAGACCTTTAGATTAAAATCAAAAGCTTCAATGTCTTTTGATGAATGTGAAGACTCATGTAATGAAGGAAATAAGATGATTATGCGTGGTGAGCCTTTTGGATCATATAATTATGAGCTTATAGATAATAATACAAAATATGAAATGACCTTGATGAGCCTCGATTTCCTTTTTTCTTGTTTTGATTTCCTTTTTATCAGTTGCAAACTTTTAAATTCTCTTTATCAACTTCACTTGATTTCCTTTTTTTCTTGTTTTAATCTTCATTTTATCAGTTGCAAACTTTTAACTTCTCTTTATTAACTTCATACATTATCTTTTCGAGTTTATGGCTTCATTTTGTTCTTATATTACTTTTTATCAATATAATAAACACATTACTATTAATTATGTTTTGTTATCATTGAAAATTCAATTAGAACCTCCCTTGGTTCAATAATCTCCCCTTTTTGATGATAGAGGTAGTGAATTCAAAGTTGAGCCAGGTCAAAAGACCAAATCTTACAATGTTATTTACTGTATGAAACTTAATTTTCTTTAGCTTTTTAGACTTATTGTTTCCAACGTTGGGCTTCTTCCTTTTGTAATATCAATGATTTTCCAAGCTCTTTAGCTATATTTTTTTCCTTGTTGAATTCCATGTTAAGATGCTTACCATCTTGCTTTAAAATCTCTTAATTTTGCCTAGCCAAATTGATAGTTTTTTCATACTCAACAGTTTAATCGTCTTATAAGTCAAAATTTTTCTTTAGCTCTTAAATCTATGTCAGGATGTTTTTACTTTTAGGTTACTCTACTTCATAATCTTCTCAACATTTTTAAAAATGCTTAGTTTCTTAAAGAAGGCAACTTAGTCATCATAGGAATACTAAAAAATCATAGGAATATTCAAAAGAGGAGATTGCTATTTTGGTTTTACTCAAAAGTTCTCAAACGGGAAGTGATTGGGTATCATAACCAGTATAGGGCAATATGCTGAGAAAAGACTACATTAAATTTCTATTATAAATTGGAGTTCTTGTTGCATCGTAAGCTTTAATGACTTTTTGATTCTTATTAGCTCTTTAAAATTAATTAATGGCGTAGCACAATGTCACACAAGACATCAATGAAGCTTAGATCAAAGACTTCCTGAAAAATTATTGTTGTTGTCCAAACATCTCCTGCCTACAAGATACAAGAGAGCTTGTTAATAAGTTACATAAACATTAAGGGAATTCTTGTTTTACGTCTAGTGAAGTGACTTCTGAGTTCCTTAGTTCCTATAAACTTCTAATTTTCTTAAATTCTAGTTCATCAGAGAGCATAGGTAGTGGATAGGTTAAAGTTTGATCATCTATGAAAGAAAATTGAAGGTATGAATATGTGTTAATAATAAAATAAAAGAAGTTAAAGATAAGTAAGGTACCATCACTGATGTCTTTTAAAAACTTCTCAAGAGAGGAGGAAGTCTTGTCTTTGGGAGCAGTTTCTTTAGTAGCAGGTGAATTCAACTTCTTTAATCATCTTGGTAGAGGATAGGGGATAATTTTCTTGTAGATTTTTTCAGAAATGGCGCCTTTGCTTTTTTGGAGATTAAAGTAAATGGATATTTCTCTTTGAATTTTCTCTTGATGGTAAGGCTTATAACTACTTCTACTTCTTATTAAGAAGTGGTTTTTTCCTCTTCTTTACCTTCAATATCTAAAGTTATGAAATTTGAAGTAGCAAAAGTCAGTTATAGAGATTGAAATTAAAGAATTTAAGAAAAACCAGAGTAAGAAGAAGTACCCTTGAGGATTGCAAAATTCTAACGAGGGACCAATTATTGGTATCACTTTTGTCACCAAAGATTATAGACTTCTACACCAATAACACTTACTATAGAAATCTTACACCTTAAGGTATGATAATGTTCAAGAATTTCATGAAAGAATTTATCATCAATGGCACTAGCTTTAAAGTGGACTCCCACTGGGTAGTCCAAAAGGTATATGAGAATTAGGAAAAAACTAAGCTATCAACTTCAAAGATAAGGTGGATATATTTCGAAGCCCAAGTTTGTAATAAAAGGGCCACTCTTTAAGGCCTTGTCACCATCAACTACGAAGACTCTTAGATTGGTGTAAGATAAGAAGATTTTCTGATAAATAGTTGAGTAAAAGGAATCAGAAGGTTTGAAAATCTTTAACCAATAGGGCCTTTTGGAGGGATTCTCACAAAGGTTAAGTTAATCTACTAACTTGGACTTTAAAGATAATAGAGTGATGTGAATATCGATAGTGAATTTACTACATACACTTGTTAAGAGATAAAGGTTAAGAAAATCTATGAATCTAGGGGTTATAAAAGGAAGACCTTTTTTCAAAAGTTTTGGAAAAATAAGTGAGTATTTAAAGTTGAACAAACCATACACTTAAATTGAGTCTTTGAAGAAGGAGAATTGATAAACTCTTTCCCAAATTTATGTAAAGGAATCCTAGAAAAACAAAATCTAGAGCAAAAACCTACTTAAGGCTACTGCTTTACAGAAAGGGATGAATTCAATTTATTTTTTTCTAGGTGAAAGATAAATTGATTCAAGAAAATCGAAATAAAATCAATATGCTCTTCTTCAAAGATAGGATTCTTGAAAGAAGCATAACTATTAATTAGGCCAAAGTAATAAGAATATTTCAAAGCACTAGGGTCTAAACTAGAAGTCTCCTCAATTAAATAGACACCAATAATAGGTAAATCAGTAAAAAAGAAACATATTTAAATGAGATAGATGCATGGCCGAAAGGAAAAATAAAAAGATTGAAAAAAGACTCAAGAATTTTGAAACAACAAATATTAAGTTACGTTCTTACTTTAGTGGGTTCTTATATAAAGCTATCAATTGAAGAAGTCCTTGTCTCTTTCAAGTAGAATGGTAATAGGTGTATAGCATGTCTATCCATTTAACCTATTGGTTTATATTCTTTGGCCATGGTTTTGAGGATTTCAGGGCTTATAATAAGGGAATTCAAGTAGGAAGTTTAATTTACTTACCTTTTTTAGGCATGGGAGTGAAGATCCATCAAATAAGGGTCTCTGATAGTCAAAGGTAATCCTTGTTTATGATTAAAACATGAAATCACCCCTTGAATACTATAAAAAAAGAGACTTAAAATATAAAAAGAAATTCTATAAAAGGGTTTAGGGTTTAAAAACTCTTTACCTTAATTTGATAAAAGTTAAGTGTGGCTTGGAAAAAATGGAAACTATTTGGAGTTTTATAGTTTGTATGTAGAATAAAATTAAGAAAATATCTTAAAATATTTAACAAAAAGAAAATTAAAATTTTAAGGTTGATGTCTTTAGCATTTAGCTCAGCGAAATCTACAGAAGATAAAGAAGATGCATGGTATTTAGCTGTCATAATAGAAGTTAACAAAGGAGAGTTCATCAGGTTTTGGAGGAATTTGAAAAAAAAGAGAAAGAAGAAAGTTTGAGGATATTAAAGGAGATGGAGTTGGTTTGGAATTTCAAGTAGCAAATGGTTGAGAACGAGAAGAATTTATAATAGAATGAGCAAAACTTAGAGGAGCAGTAGGAGTTTGAAATTTAAACAGAAAAAATCTTTTAGTTTCTAAAATGAGCAAGCAATTAAGAGCTTTAAACATAAAGGAGTATTGATACAAATATTATGCCCAACATTCCCTTTCAATTAAGGACTCTTTTGAATAAGAGCTATATGAAGGTTATCTTGATGATGCTTCTAGGCTTCTTCTTCTTCTAGTTGGATTCTACTTGGTTCTTGAACTTTACAAAACCACTAATTCGTATATGAGAATTTAATCAACGATCTTGAACTCATTTTTGTGAGAGTCTAGCAAGTCTGTATTATCATATATTTGGTTTGTTTAGCTAAACATATATGGATGGGAATTGGTGATAACCTGAGTGAGCTTCAGCTTATTTAGCCTAAAGACGAAAGGATTAGTTGTTAAGATTTTCATAAGTCGACTAGATTGTTTAGGAAATCTTACACGAGAATCAGCTAGGAATTCCAAGATTTGGAAAGTCCAAGCTAGTGATATATGGTTAACATGTGCTTTAAAAATAATTATGTAAAAAAGGCGGTTAGTTAGAAAGTGACCGTGATTAAAAATAGGTTAGAGATTAGGAAAATATATGAGTATTATTTAGGGTGGTTGAATTTTAAAAGATTGTATAAACACAATGATATCATTAAAAAGAAAGAGGACAATCAGACTATTCAAACACACACAATCTACCATTGTTTTAGGTTTCTTTGCATTTTGTACACGACCTTTTCTTAAATAACATTATCCTTTTGACTTAAATTTTAAACTTTAGCATTTAACAATTTGGAAACTTAAAATTCCATTCTCTAAGTTTTTAAAACTCACTTATATCATTGTTTAGAAGTTAGGAATATTTTTAGGAGAATTCTTTTCTGGCACGCTCAATTTCCATATTGATCATAGAAAAATGACCAAAAATAGATTTTCAAAATTTTCTACTATTATTTCTTCATTATTAACACTTATATCATCAACATTAAAGGTGAACTTGCTACAGATAGTCTCGGTACTTATAAAGAAATTCATTTTTCATGTCAACTATTTTTTCCCAATTATGAGTTATAAGTTGACCAATAGATTTAATATTTTAATATGGAATTTGATTATATATTGGTCAACTTATAACTCATTATAGTTTTTCCCAATTATGATTAATATGCGTGTTCCAACACTGTAACACAACAACGAGCCAATGAACAAAATGCTGATAAGGATTACTATCTTTAATCTCCTTTATCTGATATTTGATCAGGATAACATCTGATATTTAAAGTTTATTGTTATCTACTATAATATTTTATAACCGTTCATGCTTATCTCTATAGATTGTAACTATATAAATACTATACAGAAGTTTGATGAAACACAACAATCACTTCACAACCTATATTGTTCTTATATGGTATCAGTGTTGGACCCCGATTTTTAAGTGGAATTTAGAAATAACAAGTAAAAAGAAATGAGTGTTATTATGTATATGTTTACGTATAAATGTGTTTATACTTAAAGGAAAGTGATAAGGAAAGAATTGATGGATTTTGATAATTTTGGGAGTTGAACAGATTTGTATGGTTTTGAAAGTTAAAGTGACTTAGTGGATTGAAAAGGAAGTTGAAAAGCAAGAAATAAAGAGAAAAAGTGTGAAAATTTAAAGAATTAAAAAAGTTTGGTTTTTGGAGATGAAATGTGATAGAAAGTTTGACTTGAGAGTTGACTTTTTGAGTTAGGCAAAATTTGAGAAAATAGTCTTCTTGA
>JAOSBN010155678.1:7500-22998 GCA_027563595.1 Erythroxylum suave | reverse complement strand
AGAGACTTGGCCATGAAATATGGTCCTGTCATGCATCTTCAAGTTGGCGAGATCTGCAAGATCATAATTTCTACACCTGAAGCTGCAAAAGAAGTACTGAGAACTCATGATTTAGCTCTGGCTCAAAGGCCCTTTGTTCTCGCAGCGTACGTCGTCTGATAAGCATCAACTGGCGTCATCTACAGTCCTTTTGGAGATTACTGGAGACAGCTCCGAAAGTTCTGCATAATGGAGCTGTTAAGTAACAAACGGGTCGAATCTTACAGATCAATCCGCCAAAATGAGGCTTGAAGCATGGTTACACGATTGCCACAAACCCCTTAATACTACAACTGTTTATCAAAATTCGCGATCGTGCACTCTCCCTTCTCACGCTTGTGAGTTTTTAAAACTCTCGCTCGTGACTTTTGCAGTTCTTCTCTTTTTATTTTAGTTATTCATGCGTTTGTTTATTTTTTCAATTCTTTTCATGTCTATGTTATTTTATGCTATTTTATTTCATTTGTTTGTGAATTTGTTTTTACTCTCACCATGAGTTGTTTTTATCTTTATTGTAGTTTTATTTATTTTCTTTTTAATAAAAATTCCCAATTTTAGCAACTTGTAAAAATATGAATTAGGTTCTGTTTTTGTGTTGTGATTATTCATGAACTTGTGAATTGATAAATTCCTTATTATTATTAATTTTAATTACTATTATGTTCCTTATTATTCTTAGTTATTAATTAATTTTATTTCTAAAATGATTATTAAATTCCTCATTATTATTCATTTTCTTCTTATTATTATTAAATTTATTATCTTATTAATTTAAGTATATAATAATATCATTATTAATTTTGTTAATTTTATTAATTATTATTAAATTATTTATTATTATTAATTTTCTTCCTATCATTATTAATTTTATTATTATTAACTATTATTATTAATTACTAATAAGAATTATTATAAAATTAATAATAATAAGCATAATAATAAAAAATTAATAATAATAATAATAAATAATTTAATTAAAAAAAATAAGTATATATGCTCAAGTAGAAAATAATAATAAGAATAATAAAATTAATAAGAACAGTAGTATTAATAACAATAAGTGTTGGACCCCGAATTTTTCTTAGAATTTATTTTAATAAATTAGGAAGCATGAGCTAAAAATTTCAATTCTTGGATTAGAAATTTTGGAGTTAGGATATGTGTTTACATGTATTAAAAGGAAGAGTTAGAATTAAATTAAGGAGTTAGAAGGCATTAGATTAATAAAGAAAGGTTGAAGAACTTCTTTTGTATATGTGCATAAAACTTCTTTTCTGTTAATGATATTGTGTTGGGAATAAAATTGTTAGATGTTTGAAGTCCTTGAACGGATTTTTCTAAAGCAATTGGTTATGTTGGGAGTTTTGCATGTATGATTTTGATTGTTGGATTCGGTTCTTTTGTTTTTGTAAAGGTGAATATTGACCGATGAGAGGAATAATAGGAAAAAGGTAATAAAATATGTTATGAAACTTCAATGAATAAACTGTAGTAATATAGGCAGAATTTGTCAAAATTGTCTTCATTAAATTGTAGATCTTTCTCTTAACTTTATGATGACATAAATTTTATAACTTTTGGATTTCGGGATTAAAAGTTACAATGTTTTGAATATGGCAAATATATAAGGGAAGTGGCGATCGTGCATGATCAGGAAAGTCGCAATCATGCATAAGTACGATCGCAACAAACTTCTTTAATTCCGCTACTATTCACCAATGGTCGCGATCGTCACTCTCATAGCCGTGATTTTTCAAAAGTCACAACCGTGACTTTTTCACTTTTTCTTTTTCTTTTTATTTCAATAGCCCATATAGATAAAAAGGGAGGCAGATATATACATACGTACATATATATATGTATGTATATATATACACATACATACATACATATATATATATATATATATAAATACATTATATATATATATAAATTAATAAAATTTAAGACAATAACGAATTTATTAATAAAAATAAAAATAAATAAATAAATAAATAATAATAAATTTAATAATAACAAGGAATTTAATAATAATGATAGAAATAAAATCAATTAATAAAACTAATAATAATAAGGAATATAATAATAATGAAAAAATTAATAGTAATAAAGAATTTCATAATGATAATAATAATAAATATAAATAATATAAATAATAAAATTAATAATAACAAGTATAATAATTAGTAAAAAATTAATAATAATAATACTGCTACTATTCACCAAAGGTCACGATCATGACTCTCACAGCCGTGATTTTTCAAAAGTCACAACCGTGATTTTTTCACTTCTTTTTTTTTAATTTCAACAATGACTTAAAATCTGTATATATAAAAAGGGTATATATACATACATACATATATATATAATGAATTTTATAATAATAATAATTAATATAAATATAAATAATAAAATAATAATTTCAACAGTAACTAGAAAATTAATAATAATAATAATAAATTTAATAGTAATAAGAAGAAAATTAATAATAATAAGGAATTTCATGATAATGATATAAATAAAATTAATTAATAAAACTAATAATAATAAAGAATATAATAATAATGAAAAAATAAAAGTAATAATAATAACGAATTTAATAATGATAATAATAAAAATATAATTTATAAAAATAATAAAACTAATAAGAATAAGTATAATAATTAGTAAGACATTAATAATAATAATAATAATAATAATAATAATACAAAATATATATGCTTGCATGTCATGATTGCGACTTAACATTAATTAATTAAGATATAATCAGCATAAATAATTTTTGTCATTTTTAATTAAATATAATTAATATATAATTAATTAACTTATGAAAATATAATCAATGTAATTAATTAATTTAGTTATTTGTTAAGTTAATTACCTCTAGAGTCACAAGCATGACTTAAGTGTCACGCTTGTGACAAATATACATTTTTTCATTTCTTAATGAAATACACTTAAAATCTAGTTAAACATAATTAATAATAATTCAAATGTAATTAATTAATTGATTTATTAAAATATAATTAATTGATTATAAATTATTAACAATTAATTATCACTTATGTTATTATTAATGCTTGTGACAAATTCATTTTTTCATTTTTAATTAAATATACTTAAAATATAATTAATTAATTAAAATATAACTAATTAATTAAATTAAATATTACATATAATCAGAATATAATCAATTGACTAAAATATAAATAAATAATTAATTTATTAAAATATGATTAAATGATTAATTAATTATTACTTATGTTATTATTAATATATACTGACCTTACATGTTATTTTTAACTATTAACATTATTAATAATGTTTTATTATTTTCTGATAATGTAATTCTTAATTTTAGTTTTTTAATTATTTCTTATGTTATTATTAATTATTATACTATATACTACTTAACAATTATTATTAATAATAACATTCGTGAATGCTATTACAAATTTTTAAATTTTATTAATTAATTATTATAAATTTATATTAAGCATGTCCTTCTCTTCGTATGTCCTAATTAATTTATTAATTAAAATATAATTGGTGCATATATTTTTTGTCATTTTTAATTAAATGTAATTTATTTATAATTAGATTGATTACTTAAAATATAATTAACTGTTATTATTCATTAGTTATTTGTTAAATTAATTAAATGTTATTATTCATTAGTTATTTGTTAAGTTAATATTAGCTACTATATATTAATATTAAGTATATATATTACTGAGAATCATGCATTATTAATTGCTAATTATTATTAAGTATTATATATATATAAATGGTTGTCATGAGTTCTATGATGTGAATTGTTAGCTCACAATTGTGCATATTATTTATTTTTTGCTTTTTTGCTTTTTTGTTACTGTTAATTAATAAATAGGAATTTTCTTGTTAATTCTTTCATAATATAGATTTAATTATGATTTAATTATTAATTTAGTTTCTTATTGTGTTACTATTAATTCATAATTGTTATTAATTGACTGTTAATTATGCGCTTAAAAATTTATTTTTTTAATAACTATTTTATTAAGTAATATATGTTAATATTAAATTTATATGTTATTTATAACCATTCATTATTAATTCTTAATTGTTATTAAATTTTATATCCCAATATTAAATTTAAATCTTATAATGTGTTAATTATTATTAAGTTTTATATATTAATATCTTAATATATATACCTATCACGGTTGTGACAAATTATTATATTATTATATATTAATATTAAGTATATATAATTGTTATTTATTATTAAGTATTATATGATAATATTAAGTTTATATAAATGGTAGTCACGCCTGTGACTATTAAGTCACAAGCGTTATTTCCATGCATGGTTAGTTTTTGTTTTTTAAGAGTTTTTCATTATTATTAATTAATAAATAGAAATTTTGTTATTAATCCTTTCATAACAATTAATTATGGATTAATTGTTAATTTAGTTACTATTAATTAATTAATTATTATTAATTAACCGTTAATTATATATTTAATTTTTTAACTTTCGTATTGTATAGCTTTTTAATTATTTTTAAGTGTTAGGTGTTAGATTCACTTTTATTATTACTTCTAGATTAAAAACTGAAACAAATCTTAAATTTATCGATTCTTGCGTGTTGCAGTATCTCTTATTATTAGTTTTGAATAAAAAACTGCCACAAATCTTATGAAAAGCTGACAAAATCTATTAATAAATTTTGTTGATATCTACAACACTTATTGCAAATCGATCCACCAAATTAATAAATAAAATGCATGTGCGTTTTATTATTAATGCATGTTGTTATTAATTATTAATTAATTCACTTCAGTTTCTCTTCTTCATCTTCTCCGAAACCTTCTTGTATGCTGATTGTTGACCCTTCGGGTTTCCTCTAACACAAATCTTATGTATGTATTTGAGGATAGAGTAATGTCAATAATTTGATTTTTAAAACTTTTTGAACCCCAAGTCATCTTGTAACTAGGGTGGGATAGCTAAATCTTTCAATAGCATTTTTCATGCTTTTCTTGGTCCACTTTGGATCAAAAGTTAAACAGGTTATGTAACCCTCCATTCTCTTAAGCAACTAACTTCTGATTAGTTTTTATGATAGGTAAATTAAATTCTTTTGCGCCCTTTGCAATCTCCTGCACCTAAACACAACTCCTTGGTAAGTTAAAAAGATGACTTGGAATTTCATTGCAGTCACAGGCACTCTATCTTCACTATTTAGTTTCACTCACCTCAGTGTCATTAAAGAAGTTTGCATCGAAGATTTCAAACTCGCATTTAAGTTTTGAAGCATTTCTGATTTCCCTCAATGCCGTGGTTAAAGAAACATGAGTAAAATCCGTAAGACATAATCTAACAACATTATACATATCTTTCTTCCAATCTCGTCATGCTTATGATCATTAATATCATTTACCTGCGCATGAAACTTACAGGATTGAACCACAACTCTCTCCAAGAACTATGAGAGGGTGTTCAGAATTTGCTTGGTCACAGTCAAGTCGAATAGGGTTGACCCAAATTATAAGGGAGGCCTTTCATTGGATGTTGAGTCAAAGGTGAGGTCTTTTATTTGATTATGCTAATCAAATGTCAGGAAGCGAAGAAGTGGAAATCAGATATGAGTAGTGTAACTATTCTAATTCTTTTTTTTTTGATCTTTCATCTCCAGATCAAGCGACAATGTAAACTTTGGGGTTGCTTGTTTAGAAGTACATAAAAGAATTATGAGGCGAGAGGTTGTGTTGGTTAATATTAGGGAGAAAAGCCCAGCTGTTGGAGTGGAGACTAGAAAGGTGGGAAGAAAAACCCTTGGAGTAGAGATTATAAAGTGGATTAAATGGTCTGCGATGTTGTCACCGAGCACTGACCTACGACAAAAATGGAGAACATATTAGCTTGCAACATATATCTTTGATCTTAAAACCTTGATTTTACTCAAATATGAAGAAGATTATCTAAAAGAGGAACACCCACCTGCTACAGCTAGCATCTTCGCTAAAATCATCACATATGATGGTACAGGTGATGATAATGGTGAAGGTGATGTTGCTTCAGATGCTGGGGAAGGTGAGGGTACCAAAGAAGCCAGTGGCATAGAAGGAAAGAAAGCTAAAGGAGAGAAAATATGTACTGAAACTTTGAGAGACGGAGAAAGAAAGATTTACTTTGTAAATGAGAGAGAAAATATCTTCTAAAATCACATAAGAACCGTTAGATGAAATGGACGAATGGGATGCATTTCGTGTTCGTCCATCCCATTTGTCCTTAGTATTATATACTTAATTAGTACCCCTTGCAGATATTAATTCAATTAACTATTAGTTATTGATAATAATAGTAAGAGATAATGTAATTAGTAATTATCAACTTGAAATAAGGCTATGTTTAGTTGGAGGTTTATTAATGAAATAAAATTGAATGTAATATTATTCTATCATTTGGGAGGATAGTTTATAATGATATGAAATGGAATGGGGAGATAATGTAATTAGTAATTATCAACTTGACTTAGGGCTATGTTTAGTTGAAGGTTTATTAATGAAATAAAATTGAATGTAATATTATTCTATCATTTGAAAGGAGAGTTTATGATGATATGAAATGGAATGGGATGAAAGATAATGGTTTCATATTACATTCCATTTTATTCTTAATAATAAAAATGAAAAACCTCCAATTTGAGGGATTTAGGATGAAATGTAAAATGATAAACAACTTTACACTATATTGCATTATAAATCCTTCATTTAAACAATATTTTACTATATTATATTATGAACCCTTTAATCCCTCTCAAACAATAATTTTCTAATATTACATCTATTTTCATTTCATTTCATTATAAATCATTTCATTCTATTCCATTTCATTTCATTCTATTATAAACTTTATGTCTAACCAAACATAGTTGGGATTGCATTAGAAGAAACATCATGTCACTTGCTCGGCAAAAATCTACCTAAGAAGATGGATTATAAGATTAAGAATAGTATATGTAATTGCATTTGTTAAAATAAAGAAATTGTAATTGCATTACTACCTACAAAATTCATCCCTATTTCGTATCGGCTGAAAAATGATACTCTCAACCTTGGTACCATTCCCGTTATGGATATCAATTGGTATTGGGTGGCACCAACAAATATAAAAAAAATTGAGGGAACCAAATTGAAAATTTTAAAAGTTGATGGTCATATTGAATAAAAACTAAACTATTTTTATTCTCCTTCATTTAGTCTTTAGTTCCCTCTTCACTTTAGACTTCAACCCAATCGTCGCCACACTCTCAGTCTCCTATGCACACAAGCTGCTACTTGCACTACTTCTTGGTGTTGCCTCCTCCATCGACACTTCCTCCTTTGTAACTTCTTTACCATCGTCAGTCTGCTTTCCAGTCTATCGTTTGTTGATCTCCATCGTCACTACTTGCTGGTTGACTACTCTTCGCGCACTATATCACTATCCACTACTCTCCATACATCACCTGTGCATTTATTATCTCCAATTAGCCAGTCCTCGATGTAAGATCCATATTCTAGAAGCCAAATTTAATTTTGGTTGACCTGAGCTGATCAATAACCTAACCTGACTTGCATTAATCATTAACTTAGATGCACTTTGTTTGATTTTTTTAAAATGTATTATAGGTTGTTTATTTCCATTCTGAATTGAAATTATATCACGTTTTGGTTGCATCAAGTGTGTATTGTGAATGGTTTATAAAATATGCATTAAGCAACTTGGGCTTGACAGTTGGAATTGGTTGTATGAATTATGTATAGTTCAATACAGTTAGACATTGTGAATTCACAAGAAAATGAGATCAAAATAATATTGTGTATGAATTATGAAAGAACATTTAGGCCAGCATTCTGAATTATGTATATTTCAAGAATATGTCATGTTATTTGTTATTTTAATAATCATAAAAATGAGATCAAAACTAATTAATTAAATTATTAAATTGTTAATTAATTTATATGAAACATACATTTTATTAGTTATTGTTTATATATAAAAGGTATTAAACATATTTTTATTCATTTAAATATAAGACTTAATATATAATTAAATCATTTAATATATGTAATTAAGTTAAGAAAATTAAATGTTTGCATTTTTATATTGTTCATTATCGTCGTTAGGAAATAATATTACAAATATTAATCATATCTTGTAGGTAACAAATACATATTCATCATCTTATCCTATGGATAGTTAAATGCATGGTAGAAAATAGTATGTGGATTTATGAAAATATTCATTACTCAATATAATGTGAAGTTGTATGTGTTTAAGTCATTTTTGCGATGTGTGTTATCATTAAAAAAAGTCATTTTTACAATGTGTGTTATCATAAACAAAGATGTAAGATAGAGTTTGTATAGAATTTGAATATATCTATAACAAAATATTGATTTTTTTTATAGTTATGTAATATTATATACAAAAATTGTATTTTTTTGACATATGTCTTCATTTATATTTTAGATAAATAGAGGGGAGTTTAAGTACTCCTAATAATTCAGACGTTTCAGGAAGATTTGATGATCCGGCTTGGCTTACGCTAGATTAATTCCTATAATAAAGAACCATAACATTTATGTGTATTGCAATAAGCAATTGAAAGACGAGGGAATCCTCAGATTAAAGAAGCATTTAGCTAGGATCAAAGGTGAAGTATTGTCTTGTAAAAGATTGAGTCATGGTGAGAAATGAAAAATGAAGATTTTACTTGAATAGTATCATCATGAAAAATATAAAAGACAAAGGCTAGACTACAAAATTGGTTGTGGAAGTTCTATTTCTGGTGGTTAGGGTGATAATAAGGATGTTGAAGGTGGTGGTATTTTTTTTATGTGTATTGCAATAAGCATTTAAAAGGAGAGGGAATCACCAGATTAAAGAAGCATTTAGCTAGGATCAAACATGAAGTAGAGCTTGTAAAAAATTGAGTCATGGTGTGAAATGGCAAATGAAGACTTTACTTGAATAGTATCAGTATGAAAAAGATAAAAGACAAAGGGTAAACTACGAAATTGGTTGTGGGAGTTCTTTTTTTGGTGGTTAGGATGATAATAAGGATGTTAAAGGTGGTGGTATTTTTTTTACCTAACAAGAAGGGAATGTTACACCTGATATGAGGAAAAGAAGAAGACACATGTCTTAATAGCAGCTTATAGTGCCTTATAGTCTAAATAAGTAGGTTAAAATATAGATATGGCAATGGCTAGATGGTGGTATGATTCAGATGTATCGTTTAATGTCATTTGGTTTTATTATTACTACCCTATGGTGGATGTTCTTGTCTATTACGATCCAAGACATAAGTGTCCTTTAATTAATAACTATAAAGGTAAACTTCTAAGAAACTTTGTTTATAACATAAATAATTATTTGGATAAAGAAGAATAACTTGGAAAACTTATAGATGGTCAATCATTTCTTATGGTTAGACAAATAGAAAAGTAGCTCTATTCATGAGATAAAGAGTTTTTTTGGACAAAAGAAGAATGACTTGGGTAACATATGAATGTTCAATCATGTGTGATGGCTAGAAAAATACTAGACATGAACCCATTATTAATTTCTTAGTTTATTCTAATAAAGGGAAAACTTTTTCGAAGCTTGTAGATGTATTTGGCTTTGTTGGAAATGCTAATATTCTGTTTTAGATATTTGATGAAGTTATGAATGACGTTGGGCTAAAACATCGTTCAGTTCATTATTGACAATGATTTTGTTTACAAAGTAGCTAGGAAAAGATTACAAAGTAGGTATCATTCTTTTTATTGGACTCCTTGTGCTAAACATTGCATTGAACTAATGTTGGAAAATATAGAAAATACTAGATATTTTCCTATCATTAATGAGAATGTGCAAAAGCAAAGAAAGTGACCAACTTTATCTATAATTATGTGTGTGTCTTAAATTTGACGAGGAAGGATTTCACCTATGGTAGAAAATTTGTGTCATCCTGCTATCACAATGTTTGCAATTAATTTTTTTATCACTTTAGTGGTTCTTTTCTGAAATTGAAGTTGAGGAAAATGTTTATAACTAATAAGTGAGTCGCATCATATTATACCAGGTCTAATGTTGGAGTTGAGGTTTCTAGAATTATACTTGAAGATCATGAATTTTGTTCTTAGTTTCAATTTGAAATTCGAGTTTGTGAGCCTTTAGTGAGAGTAATTTGTCTGATTGATAGTGATGAGAAGGCAACAATGAGCTATTTTTATAATGCTATGGAGAGGGTGAAGGTAAGGATGTCAAAATATACTCGGCCCAATTCGTGGTTAATGGGTTTGGCCCATTCAAACCAATCCACAGGCTAGCTGGGTATGGCCTGTGACATTTTGGGCTAGGGTACGACCTGTGAATCACGGCCTAAAGGCCACAGGCCATGGATCATGAACTGTAAGTCAAAGTGGTCAGACTAGGCCGGGCTGGCCTTGGCTCGAGTTGAGCAGCCCAACCCATAGCCCGTGGCTGGCTGGTAGGCACAAACAAAATAACATCGTTTTGTTTGTTTCAAAGCAATGTTGTTTTGTTTATGTTTAAAATATTTCTTCGACCAACAAAATGACGTTGTTTTGATGTAAGAGTAAAACGATGTCAGTTAAGATTTAAGACAGTTAATAAAATACGAGACAAAATGATGTTTTCTTACAAGAAAAAACGACATTGTTTTGCCTCTCATTAAATGAAAGCCACATAGCCCTTGCCGAGCTGCCTCCCTCCTCCCTTGCATGCTCATTCGATCACCCCTGCTCGTTAGCCTCCTACCTGCCTCCATCTCCTTTTGTCCTTAAGAACCCACAGTCTCACCCAGTGACCCAGTTGCTTTTGCATTTTCACTCTCACTCACACAACACTTTTCACTTCTCTTTTTTTTTTCTTCATTTCACTTTGTTCCTTTGATCTTCCTCTTCATATATCATCTGTTGTGTCAATGTCGTAGGTAAGCTCTCATTCTCTCTTCGACAATTTGGTTTCTTTGGTTGTCTTGAGCTGTGATGTAGCTAATTTGAGAACTTTTTATGTTAATATTGGAAATATGGGATAACGCTTATAATTTGTTTAATGAAATGCCGCAAATATTAATGTGTTTGATTTTTACACTTCAAACTATCTTTCCTACTAAGTTAGTATTTTGATCTTCTATTTCTATTAACCCCGGATTAGTATTGAGTTCATAGCTCTAGAATAGGAAATTGAGGAATAAAAGAAGCGGACTAACAAAAACATGGTAAAAAGAAATGGACCCTTAAATTGCGGAAATGAAAAAGAAGTTGTGAACAGTTTGTGCTATTGTAGGAAAACAATGGTTTTTCCATTTTGATATCTCTCTTTCATGCCTTGTATGATAACTTATTAAACATGGTCATGCCATCTCATTTGTCTTGGATCATATTTTCTTGCTCATTAATGGATTAATTTATTACTTGCTTAATTATACGAGCATAGAAGCATATCATATTAATTATTATGTTGCATTCATCTTTTCCATGATAAAGTTCAACTTCAAAGTTGAGTTATGCTTCTCTATAGTTATATTGAATTGGAGTATGAAATTAAAGATAATAATACTATTCATCTCAGTGCAAGGGGTGCCCAGCCTAGGTTATATTCACTTTTGTTTCCTAAGTGACTTGTGGAATAGTTTGGTCTGTAATATAGTTATCCACACAAAAAGGCCATAAAAAACAAACATATTATATTTATTATTTCCCCTGACAGGAATTTGACACTGTATATGGAGCAGATTGGCATTGGGATAGTTGGAACTAGCGTTGGTTCATACGTAACACATTCCATAGGAGGATTCTTCTATTTTTCCAATAACAAGGTTTATATCCTCCTCTTTAAGACTACTATTAAGCCTTTGGATCATTGACTGATTTGAGAACTTGATTTTTGCCAATGTGGATGTTGTTCTTGGTAAATCCAAAATATCAAACCTTAGTTCGTATGTAAAAATGCTGACTTTAATACTCATAAACTCGCAATTTTTTTATTATGTTTTATGTAACTCTCTTTGTAGGAGCATAAATGAATCCTTTGATTGTTATACACATATATAGATTAGGGGGAAAAGAGAATATAAAATTTTAGGGGCAAATTGTTTTTATTTTTAAACAAATGAAGTTTCAATGAACCCATACCATTTGTATGGTGGTTATATAAGCGAACATGTTAGATTTTGCTCCATCGATTATGAGGTACTTGACATATAATTGAGCTAATATGGGATTAGTACGAGGATATTTTTAATTGTCAGAGTGGGCATTAAGATTAGCTTGGAGTTGTTCTATAAATAGTTGAAGAGCCAACTTGGATGGTATGTCAAGCAATGGGTAGGCCCTTTTGCCTTCAAAGTTCTACCATATTCTACTAACTTACTTGGAGAACCGCTTTAATGTTTTCGGAATATGCATTGGAGAACCACTTTAATGTCTAGCATACATCAAGCTAACTTGCTTGGATGTTTTAGCATATTCAAAGTTTGAACATTCTAGCATATTCAAAGTTTGACCATTCTTTTATTTTCTTAAACATTTTGTTTTATATGGAATATTTTAACTAGAATGTAGGAACATTATTTTGATTAAGAATGTGTAATTTTTCTAACACATTTTTGTTTCTAACCTTAAGTATTTATATGCTTTTGTCAGATGAATAAGCATATTGCTTCAGTTGAGAATTCTAATCTAGTACTGGAGGTAAAAGTGGAAACTTCTATTCCAACACCAAGTGAGAAAAGAATTCCAAATAGAACTCAAGTTGGTCAACATAAAAGTGAAGGTTGGAATCACTTTAAGAAGACTATTGACCGATGGAATTGAAAAAGTGAAGTGCAATTATTGTTATAAGTTGTGTCCAATTGGTTCGAAAGGTAGAATGTCTCATTTAAAGAGACATACGGAATCATGTACAGAAAGGAAGATGGTTTTAGGAGGTCAACCATTTTGACCCCTAACCTTATGAAAGGAAAGAATGAAATGACTGTAACAACTTATGACAACAATAGATCAAGAATTTTGATGGCTAATATGGTTATTGCGGATGAACAACCATTGTCTATGGTTAAAACTAAGAGATTCAAGATATTTCTTAATTCACTCCAACTGAATTTCAAGGTTCCAAGTTGGAATGCATTGAGGAATGATATTTTCAAAATTTATAAGGACAAGAAGAGAGAAACATAAGAGCATTGTCAAGTGTTCAAGGAGGAATTGTCATAACAACGGACATGTGAACAGTCAATAACTAAAAGAAGGGTTACGTAGCGGTGACGACACATTATATTGATAATGATAAGAAGTTATGCAATAGACTTTTGAGGTAATTTATATTCTTTAATAATATTATTATTTTATTTTTTATTATTTTATGAATTTATGATTCATGTTGTTATGTTTTTTCATGATAGGTTCATTTATGTGTTGATATCGCATACAAGTGAAAATTGGCGAACATATTCAAAGACTATTTGATGAATTTGAACATCGACAATAAAGTGTCCTCCATCACAGTCGATAATTGTAGCATAAATGATGCTATGATTGAGAAGTTGAAGGGTAAGATGTGGGTTGGGAGGTTATCAGCTGGAGGTAAGTTCTTTCATATGCAATGTTTTGCTTATATTCTTAACTTTATTGTGAAGGTTCAGTTGGAGACAATAAAGGAAGCAATAAAGTGTATTCGGAATAGTGTTTTATATTGGAGTGCAACTCCTAAAAGAGTTGAAATTTTTGAAGATGGTGCAGAAATTTTATTCATTCCAAATTCAAAGAAGTTGGTTTTAGGTTATCATACTAGATGGAACTCAACCTTTAAGATGTTGGAGTCGGCAATCCCATATGCTCAGCCATTTATTAGACTAGCTAAAAAGGATCTTAGTATATGTGCGTACCATCAGTGTAACATCCCATTTTCTCATGTTAAGGATCAGAACCCTAGAATACTGAATATGAGAGAAATAGTCAAGAGAACTTCGGACATGCATTTCATTCTCATGCATCAATTAGCATACATACACGTTAAATTGATTATTGCACACATTATAATGACTATTCATGCATTTCATTGACACTTTCTGGGTATCATTGATTTATAAATGTGATTATGATGTGAATTGTGGTTTATATGTTGGTGGGTATAAGTATTGATTTAGAATTTTTGGTGAAATTTAAGAAATTTATGAGATTTTGAGTATTTTTGGACTAAGAAAATGTTAAGTTACAAGACAATTGATTAATAACAATAGAAATAAGTGATAAATGACAAGAGAAACAATTGATATATGATATTAGGATTTAATGACAAATGGCATGGAAATTAGGGAGACAATTGGAATTGAAATTGGAGATAAATGGACTAGTTAAATAAAGGAACCAAGTGGAACATATAGAGATTGGAAATGTGGCAAGTGATAAGTATCACTCGCCAAACCATGTTTTAACTCATGACACTTTCACAAATGAAAGACTAACTACATTTTAAATTAGTCTTTCACTTTATTCATTGTCCTTATCTCTTGTTAATCTTTTCTCCATCTTTCTCAATCTTCTTTATCCACGATCCTCACTTCTCACCTAATCAACATCGAAACTTTCTCTAACCCTTAACTTACTACTATCATTTTGGTTGTCTTCTTCATTATCACAAAAAGACCTAACCCTACCAACTTTGATTGATGATGATTGTATGATGTTAAGAGGCTAGGGTTAAGAGTGACTTGAAGATTTTAAAGCTAAACAAGCAGGTATAAAGCATTATTCTTCTTGATTTGTTGAATGAAACAAGTTTTGATGATAGATAGAGGTTAAATGTTCATGAAATGGTGATGTGTATATATATGTAAATCGTGAGTGAAGAAATGAGCTTATAAATGTCTTGTTTCTATGTTTAAGATGATTAACCTTTCATAAGTTGTTGTAGACATGAGTTTGAAATTAAAAGAGCATTAAAATGGTGTAGAAAGAAGTGTAGAAAATTGATTTGTAAATGGATGTTCATGTTCTATTTTCTAGATATATATATAACATGTATCTCTTTGGGTGTTCTAGAGATGAACTAACATAAGTTTAGACCTAAGGAAAGGGGGTAAGGTAGTATCTTGAATTGAGGTAAATTAGAATGATAAGTTAGAGATGAAATAAAGGTGCAAATGAAGTTGAACATATGCAGAAAATTGATGATGAGTGTGTATATAAATATGTTTTGTTTTTGGTGTTAATGATCAATCATGGATTTTGATTTGTGTGTGGATGATATTGAGATGGAATGGAGTTATGAATGAAAGGGAAACGATGATGAATTAAGCTAGAAAATATAGACTAAGCATGAGAGATGATAAGTGTAACTTGTAAAGGTTGATAGAGCTAGAAAATTGGAGAAAAGGGCTGAGATTTTTCGGATGGAAGCAACCCACAATCGTG
>JAOSBN010155678.1:0-5000 GCA_027563595.1 Erythroxylum suave | reverse complement strand
GTACTGACATTCTAACTTATTATTTATATATTATGAGGTATTCTTTTATATATGCATGTATATTGTTTATGTAATGTGATTTACATTCCATGAATAGTATTAGTCTTATGTCATCAAATATGTGACTTGATAGTAAAACCGTAAGCATTATAATATTATTGTAAACTGTCCCTAGTTGATCATTATTGGTGGAACAATTATGAATGAAGGCTAGTATGTGTTGTAATTGATGATCACGTTTTACTGATCATGGATATGAGTTATCAAATTAGATACATAGATATATGTTAGAGAACAAATATTGGACTGACCTACAAAGAGAACACTATATGGTTTCATGTCATTAGTGATTCTCAATATGGTTTGACTTTAGTCCTCTGACTTGAAGTCATCATAGTTCCTTACATAAGGAATTCAGTGTTTTGACATTAAACTAAGTTATCTTTAACCAGATAACAAGTAGTCTTATGTTGGACATTAAATGAATCATGCGAAGGGATGTAAACGACGTAGATGAGATTTGTACCTCTCTTAAATGAGAGAGATACCATTTGGGCCTCTTGACAAGTTTGAATGAAGAAATGCATGGCCATGCTCAAATGAATTGATAAGGAGTCATGAATGTCATTTATCATAGTCAGTCAACTTGGGAATTAAGAAACTATGATTAATCAAAGGTTGACATGTACTATGCCTTATGATTAATCTATATGTTGTGTTACAAAGGGACTGAGTTTGTAACCATAGTTACAGGTTAAATTGGATTACCGATTCTCGTTTGATTTGGGTAGTCATAATATCTTACTAGAGGCCACTTATGACTTATGGGCCTTGAAGTGTGATCAAGCTCATTGCCAACATCAAATGAGCCTACAAGGTCACACATAAAAAGTGATGTGATTTGGGCTTATTCTCTTGGGCCTAATTTATTAGGCACTGAATAAATATATATGGATATATTTAGTAGGTTAGATTGAATTAAGTTATTGGGCTTTTATTATATGAGATATAATATTGGCTGAAATTTATTAGGCTTCCATAATCCTTATAGGTTTAGGATTATAAAATTCTATTCCTATTAAAGCATGATTGTCCTATTTTCCCTAGGAATAGGGATAAGGGTTTCTCTATAAATAGAGGGATAATGTCTTATTAGAAGACATACGAAAAACCTTAGCCACTCGTTCCTTTTCCTGAGAGAAAAACTTTGAGGCATTTTAAAGTGTTTTAAAACGTGCTAACACACATTAGCCGCTACTCGGATCATTCATCCTCATGTGGATACCAGTGGAGGATGTACGTGAACTGTAGCGTTAAGATATCTGGAAAGAAACCTAATCCATGTGCTACAAGAGGTAATTCCGCATGTTTTTGTGAAATTTTGATTAACCAAGGCACAAGACCTAAATTTCTATGGTTTATTCCACTATGCAATATGCATTCCCGGGCCATAAGCGATCCAACAAAGTAAAATTAAGCATTTAAGTACACATACTAACAAATAATTTCATCTCATCATCACAAAAACTATAAACATATTACCCACCTATTTACTTGATATTTCCAAGATCAAGTTTGTCTGTCCTCTTGTTCTTGCCTTCGATAATCTCAATTCCCTAAAAACAAACATATTTTCATTTAATCATCATACATGAATAAAGCTTCAATAAGCTTAAATATTCATGAATGTACTTAAACTTAATCTATTCTTGATTTATCTAACTAGAAGAACTAGGATCTAGTTAAGGTTTCTAAAAATATAAGGAGAAGACTTTCGGTTCTCTACTTTTCTCTTCATTTTCAGCACATAACCTATCTTCTCTACTTCCTTCTTCTACTAAAGCAAGAGGAAAAGATAGGAAATACCTAAATTGTTTTCAGCTGAACCCTTTTCTTTCTTTTTCTCTCTTTACTCTTTCCTTCTTCTTTCTCGTTTCTTCGGTTTTAACCTTCTCTGCTTCTAGTTTCTTCTATAACTTTCTCTTTTTTTCTTTTTTAACACTAAGGACTCTCTTCTCTTATTGTCTTATTAGTTGAAGATTTTTTTTTAAACTTTCTTATCTCACCCTTCCTCATACAATCTAATTCCTCTTAACTCCTTATATTAAGTCTAACTCTTCCTTTTGGTTTATACTACTACACGAAAATAATAATAAACCTAATTAAACTTAAAAATTTTCTAATTCATGAATTCTACTTATATTCATGCTTGCTAATTTAGTAAAAATAAATTCTAAGAAAATTTGTGGTCCAATATTTCTCCCCTTTAAAGAATTTCGTACTCAAAATTCTTACCTGAATTTACAAATAGGTGCGGATACTTCTCCTTCATAGCTTCCAAAGATTCCCATGTTGCTTCCTCTCTTGCATGATTCTTCCGTAAAACTTTTACCAGCTTCACAGTCTTATTCCTCAAGACCTTTTACTTTGAACCTAGAATCGCCACTAGTTGTTCTTCATAAGCCAAATCCTCCTTTAATTGAAATTCTGAAGGTTAGACTATGTGTGAAGGATCTGATCTATATCTCCTTAGCATTGGTACATGAAAGACATTATGAATCTTGGATAACTCTGGAGGTAAGGCTAACTAGTAGGCGAGAGGCCCTCTCTTCTCAATAATTTTATAAGGACCTATATATCTTAGACTAAGTTTACCCTTTTACTAAATCTTAAAACTCCTTTCCATAGTGAAGCTTGAAGAAACACTTTATCTCCCTCTTTATATTCCATCTCCTTCCTATGCGCATCTGTATAATTCTTCATCCTGTTTTGAACTGCTTTAAGTTTCTGTTTTAGCAATTTAACCTTATCGACTATAGCTTGAACCAACTCAGGTCTTATAAGTTTTCTTTCACCTTCCTCATCCTATCAAATAGGAGTTCTGCATCTCCTACCATACAAGGCTTCATAAGGTGTCGTTTAAATTCCCGAGTGGTAGGAATTATTATAAGTAAATTCATTAATGAGTGGTAGGAATTATTATAAGTAAATTCAATCAAAGGTAAATGTTCATCCTGCGAGCCTTTGAAGTCCATAACATAAGCTTGTAACATTGCCTCCAATGTCCTTATTGTCCTCTTTGATTGACCATCCGTTTGTGGATGAAAGGCTGTACTAAAATGTAATTTAGTTCCCAAAACTTATTGCAAACTTTCCCAAAATCTCAAGGTGAATCTAGGATCTCTATCGGAGACTATGGAACTTGGAATCCCATGAAGTCTGATTATTTCATCTATTTATTTCTTGGCCAAGGCATTAAGAGAATCTATCTGTCTGATAGGCAAGAAATGTGTTCACTTGGTTAGCCTATCCACAATCACCCATATTGCGTCATGCTTTCTGTTGGTCCTTGGTAATCCAACTAAGAAATCCGTCGTAATCTTTTCGAACTTCCATTCTGGAATAGTCAAAGGCTTAGGCATACTGGTGGGTGTTTGATGTTTTGCTTTAACTTATTTACATACCAAACATTTTCCAACATATTTTGCAATATCTTTCTTTATTCCTTTCTACTGGAAATGTTCTTTCTCTATACATTCTAACACTTCTCGGATGCAATGCATATAAAGCATTATGTACCTTATCAAGGATGTTATCCTTCATCTCTTGTATATCTAGAATACATAATCTGTTTCCTTCCACCATCAATCCATCTTCTCTAACTTCTATTTCTGAAGGTTTACCATTTTTGATTTCTTCTTTGAGCTTGCATAAGTACTCATCTTGTTCCTACAATTCCTTAATTTTCTCATCAAATACCAGCCTTACTCTAAAGTTAGCCAATATACCACGAGATTCGACTTCCCTCAATGTCACCTTCAACTTGGCCAATTCCTTTAACAAGGGAAGATATACTATCTTCATATGCACCATAGTAGATTTTTGACTCAGTGCATCCGCTATTACATAGGCTTTCCCTGGGTGGTAGTCTATCATCAAGTCATAGTCCTTCAATAATTCTAACCATCTGCTTTGCCTCAAATTAAACTCTTTTTGACTCATCAAATATTTAAGACTCTTCACTATAAGAAGATTCAAGAATAGCAGCGGTATTTTTCCGAAGGAACAAAAACCGCCGCTATTCACCGACAGAAACTCGAATTCTGTCGATAAAATAGTCAGATTGGCGACGGAACAATTCAACCGTCGGTATAGAAATTTGGGGTCAATATTTGCGATGGAATATAGCGACGAAATTAAATACTTGTCGATAAAACATGCGCGAAACGTTCCCGCAATTTATTACCTATGGGTAACCACCGACGGAATGGGTACGGTCGGCATATTTACCAACGGGAACAGTTTTGTCGTCGGTAAATTAGACAATCTGAAAGATGAAAGTTGTTTTAGCGATGGAATAAATACTACCATCGAAACATATGAACATAACCAACAAGTTTTCCAACGGATAATGTCCGTCCGTCGGTACGTTGGTAACATATCACTGACGGACGTATAAGTTCCGTTGGTAAAGGCAGCGCAAGGAATGCTTTACCGACGAACTTTGTCCTTCCGTCGGTATTTGGATTTTCAAAATCCACTTTACTGACGGAAGCGATCAATCCGCCGGTGCATAGGTAACAATAGCACCGACGAAAAGGCTCATTCTGTCGGTAAATGGTCCAGTCATCGGTTTTGATTCTTCCAGAATGCCTGTTTTACAGACGAAATTCATGTTCCGTCGGTATTCGAGTTTATCCCGCTTAAATGTGGCGCCCATTTACCGACGGAACTAACCATTCCGTCGGTAACAGTCGGCACGCATCGACGTTTGTGTCCACGTAACCCTAATTTACTGACAGAATGAACCTTTCCGTTGGTAAATTCGCGTCCTTATAACCCGCAGACCCCCCCTCGTCCTTCACCCCTCTGACTTGTCTTCTCTCTCTGACTTTCTTAAAATTTGAGGCTCCTTATTTCTAGTTTGAGGTAAACTTTATTATTATTGTGTTATTTTTATATGAAATGCATGCTAGTGAATGAGATTAGTTTGAGATTAG
>JAOSBN010155623.1:0-23006 GCA_027563595.1 Erythroxylum suave | reverse complement strand
TTATGATTATTTGACTTATTACTTTTTACCAGTATACTATTCTTAATATTTCATCTTTATTATTAATAAACAAATTTCGATAAAGTCACACCCATTACTAATAAAAAATTTTCACCAATCACACCTCATCATGTTAGAACGTGATCATGCTACAATCTATGACTGATCATGTTAACCTATTAACTAATATAAAGATTCAACAAAACTTCTACAACAAAAACATCATCCTATATAAACATCAAAAGCCATATTTGTAATATTCAAAAATCACAAATTTTCTGCTCTAATAATAAACATTCACAGTGCATGTATAAGTGTTGTTTTGAATTACATCAACATCCAAGTCCGTTTCTGCCCCTTCAAATTTCTCTCTTCTTTCTTCTTCCAATTTTGTCTTCTCTTTCTTCTCCTTTTTTCTTTCGAACAACATTAATAAAGACAATTAGTAACATTCACTAATCAATAATTACATCAACTTAAGATTTTAAAAAAAAACCTAGTCATTAAAAACATTCAACCGTAAAATCACAAACATATACAAAAAAAAACAATAATAACAACAAATTATTTTCTCATTTAATAATTAAAGATGTTAAATGATCATTTTCACAAACACAACCAAAGATTTTAAAACTCATAATATTTCGTGAATAAACTATTACTTACATGCATAACCATAATCGATAAGTACATCAACCAAAAGACCACTAACAAGTATGATAGACACTCACTCAATTCTGCTTTTTTTTTCACTCCTCAAAGGTTAAAAACATTCACTCATTTTCTATTTTATATTAAACATCAACCATAAGCTTGCTAGCTAATCCAATCTTCACTACTATATATCTAACACAAACATTAATCCAAAGGGCTTTATTGTGGTTGTAATGAGGCCTTGGTAAAGGTATGGAAAAGATAAAATTTTGGTTGAAGCCGAAGAACTAATTAAGCATTTAAATGATATGCACAAATAAAATATAAAATACAATTTTTTCTTTTAAAAAAACTTCTTTAGTTTTTCCCTGAACCCTTATCCTTCTTTCTCTTTTTTTTTTTTCCTTTTTTCTTTTTTGCCTGCCATTTTGTGCTTCCTTTTTTCCTTCCTTTTTTTCCCTTTCTTCTTCAGTAGATATAATTTCATTTTTTTTGTAGACATTCAACAGCATATATCCAAAATTCCCCCTCCCCCCCTTTTTCCTTCTCTTCTTCGGTTGATATCATTTCTTCTTTTTCCCGATCTGCAACAACATGTATACTTTTTAAATGCTCAACTTGCCCTTATGGTAGGTACAATCAAAGGAGATCAACAATAAAAGATAAAACTCATGTTTTAGGTTTTACCCAAAAAAAGGTTCTGTGCAAGCTTAACGGGGTTCACTAAGGATAATAATATGGTGGCTTTTTAAGCTTTTAAATTATATCCTAAATGCCTTCATCATTTTAATGTTTGCGTAGGATAATGTAATCTTGACCAGTATTCGCAGGCAAATTCTAGATTTGTTTAACAAAAAAGAATACTCTTAACAACAAACACTTTTAATTGATCTCAAATCCTTTCCTAATGAAGGTGATATTCATCTATCACAACAAGCTAATACCCTTCCAATTGAAATCCAAATCAATCAAGTCATGCATGCAAATATATTCATTCACTTATATTATGCATTTATAACCTTGATTAAGTTCAATCAATAATCACACATCTTTAACTATTAAACAAAAAAATAAGCACAATACCTACAACAATCATAGTCAACATCATAGGAAATTAAATCAAAGATATAACATGCAAACAACACTAGCTAAGTCAAATAATGAAATCAAACAGATTTAATCACAAACAACTAGAATCATCAAAGACAAATTAGAAATACAATACTAAGATGAAGGTGGACGCTTTCTGGAATGAAGATTCAAATTTGCTGAGGAATCCTTGATCTTCGCAATATTTGCCTCCATCCTTTGTAACCTCTCATCCATTCGCCGTTCATGAACAGCCAATTGATTCATTAGCGATAAATATTCAACAGAAGTAGGTCTAACAGCAAATTGCGTATCTTCGTCTATAGATGGACCTTCCCTTTGTACACCTTTACCTTTTTCACATCGATTGTGCTTACTAGGTGAAGGTTCTATTGCCTCGTCGCTAATAATAACATAACGATCACCTTGCTGCTTCCCAATCTTCATTGACACCAAAGACTGCAGATCTAAACTAGAATTCCCTGCAACTAAATGCATACTAGTTCTCTCAGTTAGTAAACCAAAATGCTCTACAATTTGAGTTATAAATGCCCCAACAACTATTTTCCCAACGCTAACACTTGCTGTATTCATCATATGCTGACTTCACCACGAACTAGCATTAAACTGTTTACCGTGCACCATACACCACAACATAAACAATTCCGATTTTGAAACTGCACCTTGACTATCTCTTCTACTAAAAATTGTGTAAGTTAAAAACCTATGAAGATAGCGTAAACTAGGATCCACTAAAACTGACGATTTTGACCTACTCAGAGAAAAAACATTTGTTGAATTTGTAACTTCGCTCCAAAATTCTCTAGGCCTAAATTCGTCATCATAACTATATAACTCACTATATGGAAATCCAAATATATCATTCAAATCATTTAGACCAATAGCAAGCATCCTATTCATTAATCGAAATATCAAATTAATCGGGATGCCATCTTCATTACAAATCACCTTTAAAGTTGATAAAAATTCAAGAGTTAATTCAATATATGAATTCTTCTTAAAATTTGCAAATCTGTCCCATCTTATGTTATGCAATAATTCATTGACACGATTTGCAATTCTTAACTCAATTATAGCTTCATGATCAATAAATCTATTTGGAATAATGTGACGTTCTTTTAAAGTTTCATACCTTGATTGGTCTTGAGCATTGTAGAACTGAAGACAAGGATTACCTGGATCAGTGACATTGCCTGCTTCAGAAGATGAAGATACTCCAAATCTAGCACGAGGCGTGATCTAAATAATAATCAAGAACCAAAATATTTTTGTTACAAACCAAAACCTTCCCCAAACAAAACATCTTCTCAATTAACTAAAATATAACATAACACAACTAAACCAATTCAATTTCGTTACCAAAACATAAAAAAATTAATTCAATACATTTACAATTATATAATATGTTAGGTTTTCAATCAATTACAAAAGATATTGGCCTAACCAACCTTCGATTTTAAGAATATTAACATTTCAATCTAAGTAACCAAACATCATCACAATTTTCCCGATCACTTCATTCATCAAACACTTAGATCTTTACAAAACATTGACTTCTTCTCGTTCTTAATCTAACCTAATAAGCCTTTTGATGTAACTCAAACTAAACAAATTTATCCTATATGTAAAGTCTACATAAAAATAATCAAAACTATAAACAAAGAATTATTCATTTTGAAAAATTTCAGACATCGTTTTTCCAACCCCCCCCCTCCAGACCTTCGCCACCCTTATTGCAAAATTTCCTTTCCCTGCTTCGCGTTTTTCGTTCTTACTAACTCTCTCTCTCCCACTCTCTCCTGTTCGGTTACTCTCCTCTCCAGCAACTCTCCGCCACGCACTCCACACTACCCCATTATCTTTTCGTCGTAGTCATAAACGCAGCATAACACCAGAAGCGGAACAAACTCGCACTACCCCATTATCTTTTCCTCGCAACGCACCGCAACACACGAAGAAGAACAAACTAGAAGAACAAAGTTTTAAACTTGAGTTATCTTACCTAGTCTCAAGGTAATTGTTGGATGTTGCTATTGCGATGTCGTTGTCTCCCCCAAATTTCAAACTCTAGGGTTTCGTTAGGAGCTTTTCTGCGAGATCCTCAAGCTCAAATCTGACCTGAGAAGACATGAAATAATTGATTAAATGAAGTTTAACAAGGAAAGATGCATCCAGACAGAATTTTCTCACCTATGGCTTCACCGTTACGAGAAATGGCTTCCGTCGGCTCTGAATATTCCTACAGGTTTTAAGTAGCGATTTGCAGAGGAGTGAGAGTTTCTACCCCTTTTACCATCTGCCGTCCACTCTTTATATAATGGCTCCTAATACCCTATCGTCCAATGTTTTCTGATACTCTCTGCTTCTAACAATTGTATTTGATTTGTTTACCTTTTGTGTTGCCGTTTTGTCATAGCAGAGTATGCTTACTCTCCTCAAGTTGTATTGTTCTTGAATCTCCACTATTTTTAATATATTCAATTTTAATTTTCCAAAAAAAATGTCACGGTCAAACAATATATAAAAATTATTATAAATATAAATTATTGTTATATGATTTTTGAAAAATGGTTAATGTAAAATTATTAATTATAAGGTATATATATTAAAGGACTATTCTCTAATTTTTAAAATTTTCTAGGATGGTTTTAAAATTTTTAACAATAGTCTAATCGTGATATAAACATTTAAAATTTTACAGCTTTATTTAATTATTCTTTTATAATATTCTAAATTATATATTATTAATATTTCTATGATAGCTCCTTTCTTTATATACATTTAAAAATTTAAATGCTAATGATTCAATGTCAAAATTTAAAATTTTATAATCTTCATTTATGCATTGCTAATATAAAATGTTAACACTTTTTTATTATCTTAACTAATTAAATATTTATACTTTTCTCGCAGTGTGTTAAACTAAGTTATTGCCTTTTTTAGACCTTAATTAACTATAATATTTAATTCATGACAAAGCACTTAACATTTTCTAAATTTTATCGCTTAAATAAATAATTTTACTAATCCATTTCTTTCATTTCCTCTTCCATATTTTCAATAACTTATATATTTTAAATAATTCTTTCCAGATTCTTCTATTATTGTAAATTACAACTTTAAATTCTTATAATTTTTTTATTTACTTTATATATATTTTAAAATTTATAATAGACACGTTATACTATATAACTTCTTAATTATAAATGTCCGTTTTTTACTTTATTATAAATGTCCACTTTTACAAATAACAAATTAAAATTGTTTATAATTTATTTTCAATTTTTATTTTGCTGATAATTAAATTCGATATTTTTAAATCCTCATTTTATTTTATATTATATTTATATAATTATATATGCAATTAAATTCATAGGGCATTATTATTGCCCATTTGTGCAGTAATACTCTACTAGTTTTTGCTAAAAATAACATTATTTCTAAATTTTTAATTAAAAATAATTTAGAGATGGTTGAACGGGAGCTCAAACTTGGTCTAAACTACCTCAAATCCTACGCCGCCGAACTTATTGTCATCCCTTGCTAGAGAAAAGGGGATAAGATCATAAAATGGGGATGAGATAAAGATTTGTAACCGTTCATCCATCAACATACAAAACAAGAATGTTACATGAAAACAAAAGGCTTATAGCATTAGTTGTGATGAAGTGGCGTCAGGTAGAACTTAGATGAGCCTCTACCGGTCGATTAAGGGTTGATTGAATAACGAATATCAATTAATAGTAAAAATACGTTAAAGTTTATAAATATTAATTAGATATAATTAATTAAAACAAAAAATGTCAAATTTTATAAATATTAATAAAATTGAATTTATCATTTGATTTTGAATTAAAAATTATGTAAATAATTTAATTATTATTCGCATCACTTTATTTGAAAATTTGGGTACACTCTTCATCATATGACCAGTCGTTAGAAAGTTGGCTGGCAGATAATTGTTCCAAACTTTAAAAACGCTGACAAGTTATTAAGAAAATCATTAACCTGAAGAATGAGAACATCTTTCTAATTTTTTCATAATCAATATCTTAAATTACATGATTAAATTATAATTCTTAATTTATATATCAACGTCTATATTACAAAAAAATGAAAAGACAAAAAATAAATATGTGAAGTAATAATGTTATAGGAAACCTATATAACTTTAAAGTAATATACATGGTCATTGACATCAAATATGAATGTAGTAAATAAAAAAGCTACAAGAGAAATTTTAAAAGCGATTAAATTTTTTTATCAAAACTAAAAAAAAATTCAAAATTAAAATTTAAACAAATTTAGGCAAATTGAAAACGAAGGGGGTGAGAGTCGGGATAGGAAAATGAACAAAGGGAATAAGATTATAAAATGGGGATGAGATCACGAATGTAAAATAAAAAACAACAATGTTACATGAAAAAAAAGGCACATACCATTAGTGGTGATGAAGTGGCATAATTATATTACTAATCATGAAACATGTCAGTAATTACAATAATAATGGACCATCTTAGTCAGAAGTTAATTGGTTTGACCCAATTTAATGTGAGGCTTTTTTTTTTTTTTTCAAATTTTGATTTTTTTAAAAGTTTAAGTTTTGATTCGAATTGTGTGTTTTGAGTTGAGATAAGAATTTTTGAAGTAAACTCAAGTTGGGACAGGTTCGATCCAGTCCAACCTTGTTTTTGAGCCCAATTTAGTATAGTTATATAAAAAGGCATCAAATTTTTTGTTCCCGTTGACCTGTTTCAACCATGATTCCTTTCCAATACGCAAACGGGGTTAAAACAGGTTAATGAAAACCTATAAAAGATTTCAATCCAAAGAGTATTATCCCAAAGTTGTAGATTTGAGGGAAGGCAGAAACTTAGAAGAGCCTTTATCAGTCAGTTCAGGGACGATTGGCTGCTAATAAAAGTATGTTGGATTATAAATATCAGTTAAAAATAGAAATATGTTAAATTTTACAAACACTAATTAGAAATATTTAATTGAAACAGAAATAATTTAAAATCTTCAAATATTAATTTGATAAATAGTTTATTTAAAATACCTAATTTCGTTTTTAAGTTTTGATTAAAAATATTTTCATATTCAATTTGCTTGTGATATATTTCCTTAATTATATACGAGCTGTAAAATTTAGAAGTTACAAGTCACCTGGTTTGCAGACACGACAAGGCAAGGACCAATCAAGACTCCACACATAATTACGAACTTGCATAAACACTTCACCTTACACATGTATAAGTGAACCCCATCTTATTGGAACTCAGCTTGTCAGTTCCTTGTTTGTTGGTTACTTGTATCCTATTTCTATATTTACCAAAAATCTTCATTTCTTGTAAATTAGTAAGAAAATTTTATATAGGACTCTGACTTCTATATATGAGGGATTGAGTACATTCAAACCGTAAATAACTAACCACAGGAAAGTTGCAATTCAATGGAACACAATCTGCACTTTAGCAGCTAAATGGATGGTCTCCTGTTGGGATGGTGACCGCAACTTCAGTGATTCCTTTCAGAACACATCAATTCCGTCCGTATTCACTTTTCTGATATAGTTTTGCATCCAAATCTAAAAAGATGACCCTTTTGGTTCTAGGAAAGGCCTTGGGGCAGTGTAGGGTGACAGCAAAACCGCCAAAAAGAAAAGGCAAAGGTGCTAACTTTCTTCTGGGATTTAAAGAACCCGAGCATATTGAAAGTTTTGCTTCTATTCTGTTCTCACCAAAACAGAGAGACAGACGGATGCAAAAAGAGCCATCATTGTCACGGTCAGAAAAGAAGCCAAATGAAATGCAGAATAAGTATGCATTAAGCTGATAACGACACTGATAACAGGAGTCAAGCTGTATCAATCTTATTGGCTAATTAAGAACTTTGTTCGGGTGAATGCTTAAGAAAGTGTCTTAGTTTGAGATATGCGAATGAGACTTCGTAAGTGCTTCCAGAATCCGATTCTTCTTTACAGTCTTATTAATCTCTCCTTAACCATGATTTAACGGAACAAGGTTTGCTTCTCTGTTAAAGCACTGTGTCGATCTATTTAAAGCTCACTTGACTTATAAGTAACACCCATTGCAATCACCCCTTTTACCTAAAAATCTCGCAACATGTCTAACAGACAATCACAACCTCTTCCTTGGTTCCGGTACTTCTTGATTTCCCGATCACCGACCGCCACTGGACCTCCCCCTCGGCGACCTCGACAACCACAGGAGTCTCCTTCTCAGCCACCTCTTCCTGCTGTAGAACGACCAGCAACCAATGTTGTTGCCTCGGCACTAACATCACCAACTACAAAGTCAACTGCTCATTCGGCTTCTGTCCCATCTTCTCCGGCTCGATCCTCTGCAGTGAGTCAGCCTCCGGAGACGGCTACGGCACCATCTACTGCACCATCGCCGAGAGACATTAAACATGATATTGATATATCACCACCAAATTCATCCAAGTCTAAACCCCAAGCCCCGCCACCTTCTCCTTTAGCTCTGCGACGTATTCATATGAGAATTGATGTAGAATCTGAACTAAGGATTCCAACTTTGGAGTTTGAAAAGACTGTGCTTGTTGAAAGGACTATAGAGAAGGCTAAGACCAAGTCTGAATCGCAGCTGGAACCCAACCCCATTGCTCATGCTCTAAAGCAGAAGCCATTTAAGGCCTTGGAAATCGAGCAAAAAGGTCACACCAGGAAAGTTTCTACGGACTCGAAGGGTGCAGGCATGAGAGTCATTACAATTACTGGAGAGAACCAAGGTGCTACAACGGATATATTTCACTTGCGAAAGCTTCTCCACAAGAAAGGGAATTCTCGAAGTGAAGAGAATGAATGGGGAAACGGTAGCAATGAAGAGAAGAGCCACAAGATCAAAGACAAGAACCACAATGGAACGACAAAATACAAATACGCACCATCGAATGCTTACATAAACAGCAACGTGCAAGTTATTAACAACCCTATCGTGATCAAATCTCGATGCACTCACCATGATCCTGGTGTGCACCTTTCACTTTCCAGAAAATCCGACATCCGCTTCCCTGTCAAGGATCAAGCTAATGTTGACCATCAAAGTTGAAAGGAGAGACAACGAAGCAGATGTGATGAGGAAGACTTGCACCTTTATAAAGGATAAGTTAGTACAAAAGTGTCAAGGAATAAAAATAAAACGACTGATGAGAAACAATGGGTATGTATTCTCATTCTTAGTGGTGGAGTACGATTCTAGACTATAGTCCAGTTTCTAGTATTAATTAAAGGTCGTGAGTTGAAATATAAATATATTATTTAATGTTATTATATATTCTCAAATGTTTATTTAATATATATCCGAAAAGTAACCCCTTGTCAAAAACTATATAATTATGTGTGTGCCAACTTCATCTTGTTCTATGCTTAATGTCGAACACGGAACAACATATTCCGAGAGTCGTCAGTCGGGATAGGTTCACCAATATACAAAAAAAGGACCGCTCTGTTAAGTGTCAATCGTCTATCCCTAAATTACATTAGCCCGCAGGTACAGGCTTTGGTTGGAACCAGCAAAACTAGGCCTCACCAGACTAAATGCTGTTCTTTATGGAACTAGGCCAGATCAGATCATTGCATGGTTTTTTTTATTTAATTTTTATGGGTCAAACGGGAAGGTGAGCCTGTCTAATTTCATCAAATTCATGTATTTGCGTATGCTAATATTTGGTTTGGCATTTGGCATCAATAGTTGTTTTCCGCCAATATACCAATCAAGTGACCTATAGAATAGATTTTTATAAGAGATTAAAGATTTAAAAAACTGAATGTAGCTTAAATTTCAGATATATCACCGAGACATAAGTCATTATTTTTTGTTTAAGGCATTAATTCTCAAGACTTACTTTTTAAAAATCTAAACCAATTACTAATGTTCTATCTGTAACTTATACCTTAAACAAGATCTATAGTCCAAGAAGAAGTAAGTGTAGAACATATGTGTACATTAACGAAGAATCAAGCTTCTAGGAGGGAGAGAGTGTGTGTTTAGAAAGAAGCCAAAATATAATATAGAAGACCCATTTCACTAGAACAAGCTTCTCTTTTTTTAATATATAATAACAAATATTACCAACTTTAATATATCAACTACACCCTTTTGATGTTGATTCCAAGATTTTAATAATTTGTTGAAATTCAGTTATTTCAATGATCATTAATGTTCTTAATTAACTACTGTATTAATAGCAATGTTATCTCAAATGATTTGCTAATTGCAAAGTGGGCTGCAAGAAAAGCAACAATCACCAAATCTTTTGTGGGTAAAGATGGTCGGTTTTGGTGCCTACTGCTGGGGATGGTTCCATGTGCAGGTGGAAACAGATTCTATTTCCATTGATAGTAATTGTTCAATCACAACTGATGGCTCTTGTTAAAACAGGAGGTCGTGCCGTGGACCTGTACTCGTTAAGCAAAAGCCCCTTTTCTCTTTGAAAACGAGAAGACAGCAGACATGATTATGCATGCATTATAATTTCCTAATAATTGGTCCATTGACCCTAAGGAATTACTTATATTAGTAAATTGTACTTTTCAATTTGCTAATTCTGCATAAATATAAATGAGAATATATCTATATATCAAATTTTTTGATAAGTAAAGACAATCTTTTTTTAATTATATTTCAAATTCTGTAATTTTATTTAATATTTAGCCTATTTTATAACGGTCTAATACTAGTTGAATATTTAAAATCTTAAAACTTTTTATTTTACTGAATTAACTTCTAGTTTTGTTTTTAAAACATTGATCATAAACTTTATAAAGCTCTTTAGAAGAATGTTACTTACCCTTATTTATTGAAATGTAAACCTTGGACAATCCATAGGAACGTTAATCTTTGCTTGTCCTCTATCTTTTTTCATAAAAAGTTTGTTGTTAGTATACATGATGACATCTTACTTTGGTATTAAGTTAATTATGAACTTTTCCAAAGTTAGTGCGTGGGCCACTAAATTCGTTGGGTATAGATGAGAAACAAACCAAAAAAAAAAAAAAAAGAAGAAAAGATTGAATATAATTGTGATGGAAACACGGACCGTTTGAATCTTTTCAGCACCAGACATGCTAATGTGCTTACTAACTTTCAAAATGATACATTCTTCTTTTTCCCTAAATTTGCTTTTGTTTGTCACCCAAAAAGAGGTTTGGCTGTATAATCTGGAAGGGCTATTAAAGAGTACATGACTTTGTAGCCATAGCCCCACATCTCACTGAAATATTAAATCGTCAGCTTGCTTTAACAAGAATCCAAAGCTTCCAGTCTTTGAGGTGTTGGAGATGATAGGTTTTTAGTAACCACATCTGCAAGCGTACAGTTCCCATGTTCTACTTGCATTCTGATAGTTTTTAGGGTTCATATGAATTTTCCTCCGTGACTAGACAACATATTAATATTTAAAGGAAAATGCTTAAGTAATTGGTGAACTTAAGTCGGTTATCAACATTAAACATATTAATGTTTAAAAAGCGTTGGCGAGTTTTCTCCTTGAGAAATAATCTTAAACTTTCGTCCAATTAAGCAGTTTTGGATTCTGAAAGACTGAAATGAAAAACCAGGATGATAGTTGGACTTTGAACCTTAAGCAAACATATATTTCTACCTAGTTGACTCTCGTAAATGGTGGGTTAGATTCGAGCTACGATGTTGTTATGTAGTCTTCCCTGGCCGGTCTGGACCTCAATAATTGTTTCTCAAAGCTTGGCGATTCTGAAAGCATACAAACAAAGCATGCCACTGCCAAGGATGTCCTTAATTCAAGGTTTTTAGCTGCAGAAAGTTGTCTAATTAGATTGTAGATGCTTTCCAACTCCTGTATACAACTTTCCTAGACATGGCAGCAAGACTTGGATTCTTGCCTAGGAACCATAAGGATCCAGCTAACTGTAGCTAATATCCCAAACAATTTTTAGCTGTATTCATTGTCACTTGGAGTGAGTTTCGTCCCTTGCACTTGGACGATACGTTAAGTTTTGTTGAGTACATACATTATTGGGGACACCAAATGATTCATTTCATATGCTATTTTACCAGTTTCAGGCGATAGATACGTAAGAACTTGTAGGGTGCTTCATCCCGTAACTTGACAATATATTTAACAGCAAGTATCCTTAATTTAACACCTTCGCTTGTAAAGGAAAAGTACTGCATTGCGCTTCCTAAACTACTTAATTACGAGAAATAACAATGTTATACGAATAGGTCTAGACTCTTCATACTAAATACAAAAAAGCCAGAAGACGAGGAAAAGTTAGTGTAATGAATGCTCCCCACTAGACATTATCCAGATATCTACAGGGGCCTGAACTCTCACATGGGGAAGCGAAAGAGATGGCACGTGAAAACTCCACTTGCATATGATAATTCGTAGAATGAGGAAGGACAACAAGTAGCAGAAGCCTGCAGATCAGCTACGGCGAAACTACGAATCCGTACAAAGAGATTAGGTAGTGATTGGGTAAAGAATTAAGCTGCGCTCCACTCTCTATATAGCTAGCATGTGCAACACCAGTGAGTGAGATTACAATTTTAGTGCAGATATCATATTCAGGAATTTCGACACATCGATCATGCCAGAGAGACCCAACTTTGTGGATCCTCACACATGCCATGCCTATATATTTTCAGGCCCCACCATTCTTTGAACATCTGTCAGCTCCTTAGACCTCCATCAGTACCTGGCCCTAGTCCCTTCTGCATGAGCAATTTTCCTCATTTTAATAGCTTTGACACTCCCTTTGTATCAGTGTTCCATTCTGCCAAGAACTTGTTGAGAAAGATGAAGGTTAGAATTAAGTAGTACATTAATTTATATTGTCCCATCACTTCCAATGTTTTAACTTGAGGTTTAATGGTTGTCTTTCATCTACAATGCCACTTGTACTGTACATCATTTTGTTAATTATTTTACTTCTTGGCAACAGATCTTCAACTGGGTACAGAGGAGGTTCCATCATGGTTCCATCAAAGGTTAGTATTAACGAAGGTTAAGGACAAACTATAGTTGTTTATGTAACAATCTTTTCTATCTGTAATTTGACTTTAGGAACTGTAAATCCTTGTTTTTGTGTACATTTACTCGAGCGTTGAAATTAGACTAATCAAAGGTTTACGAATTTGCTACAGAAGGGTTAGCTCAAAGTGTGAAGAAAGCTGAATTCGTTACCAGTGGTGCTGAGAAGCAAGCATTGCTGAAGCAAGTGGCACTGGTTGACGTGCTTGAGGGTTGGAAAGATGGCATTCTAACAACTGTAACATTAGGTTTCGATCCTCTGAAAAATATCACCACTCGTCGGAAGGAATATTTTACCCTGGAAAGTGACGAGGAAGAAGATGTTGAAGGAGAGGAAGAAGAAAACGAAGAACCGAAAGATGGAAAAGGCCAAATAAGTGTGCATGTTGATGGTGACAACGATACTGTTGAAGACGAAGAACTGAAACCTTTGATTTTCACAACATTTGAGCACAAATATGACGATGTTGGACATAACACTTTTGCAAACTCGAGAGTCAACTCGGCTTACTATGAGATTGATCAAAGGAGAAAGAAAGGAGAAAGAATAACACTAGCAGAACTATTTCAAGCAGATTCTGAAATGATCAAGAAGAAGCCAGAGTTCATTGAAACTGAGCTCAATAAAGGTAAAAAGCTTGTTGATCGAACAAAGAATGGCCTCTCCTTTGCCAAGAAGGTGTTGCCTCACGTTCAAGAGGACTTGCGTGCCAAGAAAAGAATACATCAGGTGATTAGTTGTACCCTGAGGCCTGAGGGTATGCTTAAACACCGACATATAATAGATTTTCTTAAACTTCTCTTCATTTAATCCTCCTAGTCCTAGACACCAGCAAGAACTTCTTGCTGGTCGGTGGCAATGCCATATCTTGCTAATTAATTAATTTCAATACATTCTGATGTTTAGTTGATGAGGAAAATGTTGAAGAGAAAAATCCATCCTGACCTTCAAGGCAAACTCTTTGAAGTTGACAACCAAAACAAGCCTGGATCTGTGGAAAATCTAGCTATCAATGAGGAAACATCTGAGTCTGTCTCCTTGCTTCGAACTGGTCAAGGTACTAGTTATCTTAGACTGCCAAGTTTGGTATTATCATTATAAACTTAGGTTTTTCCAGAACTGTTACATCAGTAAATCTCAGGTTATCAGTGCCCCAAACGAGCACTCCATGCTTTTTCTTTTCCAACATTAAGACACTCTATATGTTATGTAAAGTTTAGCAAATCTTCATGTATTAAGCATCTGCTTAATATACACAACAAATGATTAAAGCACGTGTTATGTCCGACGAACCTGCACAAATTGCCATACCCACTATCATGCTTTATTAAACATGTCCAATCATTGGGTGTGTCAAGCGTCAACCACATTTTTTATACCGTGGGACCTATAATTCCTGATGTCAACGTGGCCCAAATTTGACACCAGACCTTTCAGCTTTTTCTTCACTGTGTAACATTAACGAGTTTGCATATGAGTTCTGCTTCTGGTGAATGGGAGGAAGCTGAAGCTTGCCTTCCTTTCACTTTCAGTGAGCACCCATGGCCATTGTTGATCCCGCGCTTCAGAAAATTATACTGATAGATACATACATATTCATATATATATAGAGAAAAAAATGGCATACAGGTTTAGATATGTCACCTTTTCATGTTCATTTTACTTTTACTTATCAAATTCTATACAAGAAGGGGTGTTAATATTTTGTCTCAAATTGTTTCTCGCAGGTGAAGCAATATGAAAACCTTTCGTGGTGTACCTGATTTAATAGACATGTTTCTTTTTTTCTTCTCTTTCAGGATTATGTTGAAGTGTTTGTCATGCATGCATGTATAACTCGGAACTGTATGTATATCCTGCACTGTTGTGTTTGTAATTGAAGTGGGATGCTTGGTTGTGAAGAAACATTGAAAATTACCAGTCTAAAGCTGTCTGTTACTTTATGCATTTCTCTATAAATTATTGTAAAGCTGGAATAGAAGGTTTGACCACAAGAATATGTTTTTCTAAAAATATTTGAATTATATGAAATTTCAATTTTAATTTTACTATATTGTTGTTGTTTCAATTTTGACATTATTAATAAATATTATTTATAAAATTTGTTTTGTAAGTAGATATTAACATTAAAAATCAATTTATAAATATCAAAACTGTACAAATTTGTTTAAATTTTGTTAAAAACATTAAAAGTGAAATTATATAAGTCAATAACCAGATTCGTCTCTTGAATAAAATCGCTATACAAAGAGTCTACAAGCTCAACACGAACTTGTACAGATTAAACACCAACACAAAACGATCACACTTGAACAAAGCAAAGTCCAAAGAGTCTATAGAACAGACCACGATAGGCCTAAAATTGAGATAGGCCATCTTTTTATCACATCAACTTGACTTTTTAATTCTTTGAATTAAAAGAAAGTTTAGGATGCATTTCAAGTGTGTGTTTCGAATCACTGAAGTCCTAAAGAAACATTTCCATCCAAATTTTGTCCCCACGTTGCCACTAGATGGCAAGAGTGAGGCTCAAGGCCCGGACTGGACCACTTAGTAAGTAAGCACTGTCATGCACGCATACAATCCCTAAACGACTTAACATTTAGTGCTTAGGGAGCACCACGAGGGAAGCTTAATTTGACAGATTTTGGATGTTTCTCTAGATGCTGTTTGATTGTGCTCCTCTCATTCCCCACTTCAGCCCGACGATTTCGACTGCCGGATTCCAAGTTTAGATCCGCGTTTTACCTGACAAGGGCATATATTGTCTTGTCTTGTCAACGGTACGAAGAGCTGGCTCGTAAGAGATGAGTGTTAAAGGTAGAAAATTATTTACAAGTATTTAAAGTTTTAAGATTTTTTAATTTAGTATTTAAGTTTTTAAAATTTTTAACTGAGGAATCAAAATTTTTAAACATTAATAATTTAGTTCAAAAGTTATTATTGAATAATAATAATAATAATAATAATAATATAATAATAATAATAATATTATTATTATTATTATTATTAAAATAAAATAATTAATAATTAATAATTAATGATAAATAATTATTATATATTTGGATTGTCTTAAATAGAAATTATAAGGTGAGATAAAATTTAACAAAATACATTTTTATTACAATAACACTAAACTCCTAATTTTACTTTACACTATATACAATACAATAAGATTATATGTACATATATAGTAACCAAATCATTACATTTAAACTCTTGATATTACAATATTCTTTTCATATTCATATATTAACATATAATTAAACATACTTAACTCTTAGATTTCAAAAAATATAATATAAAATTATTCATATATTCAACTTAATTCACGCAAACTTACTTTTATTAAAGTCATGTTTGTCTTCAAGTATTAATTTTAATTATGTATCCAAACACCAACCATTAAAGATGACTTTTATTCACTCCAAACAAGCTTTTCAATGCTTTGAAAGTAACATAATTGAATGCCTTAGCCAGTGTATCAATAATCTGGTTTTCAAACTTTACATGGTTAAGCCGCACCACCATGTTTCCAACACACTGCATAATACATAATGCATTCATGAGATAACGGGTTCTTTGTTAACAAAAACTCCTTTTATTTTAAATGAAGTTCTTTCATCAAGTTCCTTAGTCAGATTATTCTAGTTATATAATAAATAATAACTGCTTTACAAGTTAACAAAGTAGAAGTCAATAATTTTTCTCAACTCCGAATAAAAGTTTTACTGCTTAAGTAAAATACAAGTTTAATGACACTCTCCAACTCAATCGCTATAGTAAAACCTTTTAAGTCTGAAATTACTAGGGGTAAAATAATATCACCTAAAATTAATTTTAATTTTAATGTATTATGAAATCCTTATTCAAACTATTAGATGGGTTGACATTGGAGTCTCCATATAGCAGCTAATCAGCTCGGGCTTAAATAATATAGTATAGCTTTATACAAGTTAAATACAATGTTTTAAAAATTAGATCGGACATAGAACTAGTCAAAAAAAGGTTTAAGATTTAAAAGTTCAATTGGTATTAAACTGTTATGAAACCGGTATATAATAAATAAGAAGTAAAAACATAGTATATAATAAACTATCTTATTAAAATAAAAATGTACTAATAATGTCTATTAATATATAATTAATGGACTAATTATAAATCTAATAATTTAAACTAAGATTGAATCTAACATAAATTTAAAAAATTTTATTTTGATATTATAAGTTATTTAAAAACTTATAAAAGTTGAAGCATATTTAAGAAAGTCAGTAAAAAAGCCTCTAAATTTAGTCTAATTTCCTTTTTAATGTCTTTTAAATATACTTCTTTATATTTTAAATACTATTTTAAACACATTCTTAATTATTTTAAGCAAAATATATACTAACTAATAATTTAATTTATTAAACAAATTTATGATAAAAATAATAATTAGATTGTAATAATAATAATTTAAAATTTTCTATTAAAATATAAGGAGATAAATAAAGAATCTAAATTTTCACAAATATAATTTATTAGTGAGGTTAAATAAATTTAGTATTTTTAAGAATATATAATAGTAGTTTGTTTTAAAAAAATAATAATTTAAAATCAAAAATTTAATTAACATATTAAGAAATGAATAAAGAATATAAATTTTGAAAAATATATTTTTTAATTTAGACTGAATGAAAGATTTAAAAAAATTCATTGAAAATTTAAAAGATTTATGAGTCTACCTTTTAAAATCTGAACTTTCATTGTAATGCATTATTAACTACTATATACTAAGTGCGAATAGATATTCGCTGTCGTCATTAACGTGCCATAGATCTATCGGTCTCAAATTTATTTGACAACCCAATTTATTCCATTAAACTCTTCCTATAAATAGTAGACACAAGTTGGCTGATCCTTCCTTCCAAGCAAAAAAGTAGAAATCGTTCAATTCATTATATTATCTAACATGTAACAAAATTTTGGTAGTCTCTTGATTGAGAAACCTATCAACCTAATTAATAACTCTCCTAACCTTCACTTCTCTCTCCAATCTCTCTGGCAATATTTCACACACAAAAATTGAAGAATGTTGAGAAAAGATATTTAGAGATCGCATACTGAAGGAAAAGTAAGTCCTCCTCCTCTTCCTATTCCTCTCTTCAATCTCTCTTGCTGTCACCAATTAATAATACTTCCTAGTCTCAATCACGTCACTTTGAGATTCATTTAGTTGGGATACATATCAAAATAAAATATTGAAACTCTCGAAGGTTCTACCTTTAATGCACTCACAAAATCCTCTCTCTTTCCCTCTCTCAAACTTCCAACAGATATTTTCTCTCTCATTATTCATAAATAGCCTAGAAAGTTAAAGATGGAGTGGAAGGAGGATCCAATGCTGGATCTTGCTATTACTTCATCCTCGGCATTTGCAAGGACGCCTCCTTCTCTGATATCTACACTGCCTATCGCAAACTCACCATGGAAATTCTTTTATTTGAACTTCTCAATCAATTCTTTATCTTTTGGATCAAGATTGATTTTTTATTTGCATTTTTGCGTTAATGGATCCTTCCTTCTGAGTAACAAAAACAGATATCTTGAAGAGAAAGAGTTAAAGATGAATAGAGGCTACCTGGATTTAAAGAACACGAACACAAATCATGGGACGAACATCGAACATGGCGTTTCTTGTAGTAATTGTAGCAGCTGTTTTGTTCCAGTGCTTAATTTCTCAGACAAACCATGTAGTTAGAGGTAACTCAACCTGGACCATACCTAGTACTGGTTCTTAATCTTCTTGGGCTACAAGCCAAAGATTCATTCACTACAAAACAACATGGCTATTACAACAAAAATCTTAGCAATACCTTTGATGTGTGTTGCTATTAGCATTCTTTTGTAATGCATCATTCCTAAATATTAGGCTTTTGTGACAACTTATTGCGAGGAGAATAAATTTGTATTTCAACTACATGACTTATTGATATGTTGCAATGAACTATCACTAGTTAGTGTTGCAACAAGAATGGATAATTTGGCGCTATTATACGGGGACAATTTTGGCACCAAAATAAAAGATGTTTGGTGACACTCCATTACGAGAAGTCTTGTGTGACATTTATTATGACAACACGTTGCAAAATACGCCACATTGGCATTTTTTAGTGACTATATATCACTATATTCTAAGTTAACTTTAGTGACAATCTGTAGCAAAATAAGTTATAATGTTAGCTATTGTGACGACCCAACATAAAAAGTTATATAGTTATTTTTAGTTACAATTTGTTGACACTTTATTACTAAATGACTTGTGCCACATTGCAAAAAAAGGTTGTGTTAGTATTTCTAGTAACCATCCGTCACTATAATCCATGTTAGTTTTAGTGATACTCTATAGCAAAATAAATAATAGTTACATCTATTGTGACAACCCGTAAAAAAAAGTCATATAATTTATATTTTATTACAGCTTATCTCTAAAAGCCATAAGTAATGACAAAATGTTACAATAGTATTAAAGTTGATTAATATAGTAACAAGTTGTTACTAAAAGGATAATAACATAACTTTTAAACATAAGAATACTTATGCATAATTGATGACAAAAACGTTTTAGATTACATTATTTTTATTCTTAATTTTTTGATAAAAAAATTAGTTATATTTAAAACATTTAAATAGAATCTCTAATTTATTTTTTAAAGCAAATTTGTCTAACATTAAAGGAAAAAGTTAGAAAAATCTTACTATAGAACTTGATTATAAAAGTATGAATATAGCTAGACATGATAAATAATTGTTCTAGAACAGTAAAATTGACATCATCACTATCATTTATAATACTAACATTATTAGGCTCATCATCATCATCATCTTCCTCCAAATTTTCTAAATCATCACCAATATCTTCACTGCTGTCATCGTCATCGCTATCTTCATCAGAATCAAGTAGTTCAATTTCAATCGTGCTGGGTACTGGCATAATATTATCTTCAATAACATCTCTAGGGACATCTTCTCTAGTTAATTCAACTAAATCATCAACATTAATATCAGGCAAAGCTGATCTCTTATGACAACTGGATTCATCTTCTTGATATGCCTCATCTTGTAATTAGTCATTAGATTCTTTCATAATGGGAAGGTCATAAAAGTTTCGAGGTTTGATTTTCTACACAATACTCCAATGTCTATTAAGCCCATCTGGCAAATAGTAACATTGTTCAACTTGATTTGCTAAAACAAATGGCTCATTGATATTCAAGAAGTGCTTCATATTAACACTATTGATACCATATTTATCCTTTCTCCAACGACTATCCAAGTGATGAACATTCCACCAATCACATTTGAAAAGAACAACTCGATTTCCTTTAAGATATCACAGTTCAATAATGTATTTTAGAACTCCGTAATACTCCGAATATTCTAAATTTTCGTCTATCTTCACAATTACTCCACTATTTTGACAAATGCTGCTCTCTTCACGTGCTTTTATATGAAATCTATATCCATTGATGATGCATCCTTTATGAGTGATTGCATCATTGAGAGGAGCATGCGCTAATTACAATAGTTGAGAATTTACATGTCCTTTTTAATGCAACTCATGTTTACCATTCTAGAAACTCTAATTTATGTTTTCTTGCCACATCCCTCACCCTTTCTTTTTCCAGCTTTGACATGTTTTCTCTATATATAAATATATTAAGATCCACAAACATAAAAGCAAAATTTTTTGTATAATAGGAATAAAATGCACAAATAATCACTTACTTGATATAATCTTCAATTGCGTTATAGTTCTCTAATATATAAACTTGCGCCTGTATCAATTCCTCACTAGTCAGACGGTAAGATTTTCCTTTCTTCTTTTCCATATTGATTTTTGAAGAACCGTTCAGTCTTAGCAATTATAGATATGCCTTCCATGATAGAAGAACAATTTTCATCATTTCTTTCAACCTGGTTGAACTTTGTCTCTACAGTATTGAAATATCTTAAACAAAATGTAAAGCACTCTTGTGTAATATATCCATCAGCGATTGACCCTTCAGGATGACTTTTATTATGCACAAGTAATTTGAAATCATGTAAAAACCTGATAATATAAGGTAAATTAATTACAAAGATATCTTTTAATTAAAATATATTAAATTTACATTTAATAAAAAATCAAATATCTGCTTAAACAATATTTAAATTGATCATAATTAAAAATTTCTTTCCTTTCTACAGGGTACATCCATCGGTTATGAACTGGTCTAGCAAGTTTAGCTTCACTTGAAAAACAAATAGATAGATGGACCATAATATCAAAAAATGTACGGGGAAATATACTTTCAAGCTTGCAAAGAATGACAGGAATTTCTTGCTCAAGACGATCCAAATCTTCTGATATTAAGACTTTTGAACATAATTCTTGGAAAAAGATACTTAGCCTTGTTAAAGTACTGTATACTTCATTATTCAAAATCCCACGTATTGCAAGAGGAAGATATCGCTTTAAAAGAACATGATGATCATGTGATTTTAGAGAATTAAGCTTATGATACTTCATATTAACACAAAGAGAGATATTTGAAGAGAATCCACCAAGAACACGAACATTTCTCAAATATTGACAAAAAGCACTCTTTTCGTTTGTTAGCCACCTATCACCATCTTTCTCAGGATGGAGTTCTGGTTCTAAACCCATCTCCATCAAATCAAATCGAGATTTTAAGTCTCCTTCAATATTCAATAGTGCCCCAATTATGTTCTCAGATGTATTTTTTTCAATATGCATTACATCCAAATTGCGGTGTAATAGTAGAGTTTTCCAATATGGTAACTCAAAGAAAAACCTCTTCTTTCACCAATTATTTGGAACTAACATATCATTTGCCTTCCTCTTTCTTCTATACATACCAAAAGTTGAATGTTGAATAGAATCCAATTGAAGTAGTACATCATCACTAGATAATGGCTTAGGAGCTGACCTATGTTCCGTATGACCATCAAATGAACTTCTTTGTTTTCTCCATGCATGACCTATTTGAAAAATAAATAAATAAACAAATAAATAAAAATTAAGTTATGATGATGATCATATCTATAAAAAAAAAAGAAAAAATGACCTGTTGGCAAAAAAAGACAATGCCCCAAATAACATAACTTATGACCATTTTTTAGAGTTAGAGAACAAGTATCCTTATGGCAAGAAGGATGTGCTAAGAATTCTGTTGTGCTCCACCTTGACATGTACGCATAAGTAGGAAAGTCATTGATAGTCCATAAAACTGCTACCTGATAATTTTGTTTCTTTGAAGCATCATATGTCTCCACCCCTACTTCCTATAACTCTTTTAGCTCTGCTATTAGTGGTTGAAGATACACATCAATTTTCATTCCAAGTGATTTTGGGCTAGAAATCAATTTGATTTTGGGCTAGAAATCAAAAAGGATAACATTGAGTAAGGTTGCTTCATACACTTCTAAGGAGACATGTTATATGGAAAAAGTACAACAGGCCATGTGCTATGGGAGATACTCATATGCCTGAAAGGGTTAAACCTATCAGTGGCTAAACCTAACCGAACATTTTGAGGCTCCATAGCAAATGAAGGATGCATCTCATCAAAGCCTTCCATGCTTTTGCATCAGCAGGATGCCTTAGCTTTCCATCATTAGGACGTTTTTCGTGATTCCATCTCATGTTTGAAGCAGTCTTGCTTGACATAAACAAGCTTTGTAATATTGGTCTTAATGGAAAGTATCGCGATATCTTATGAGCAATTTTCTTATTGCTTTTTCTTCCATTAACTGATTTCCACCAAGACTCTCCACATTCTGGACATTGTTCAGCATTTGCTGTTGGACACCGTTTCCTGAACCCAACTCTTGATCATTATCGATTCATCTTCATACTCTGGTACCACATCTCTTGGAACCTCGCTTCCGGAGTCCAACGTTCGGAGTCATACTTAAGACGTGAGTATGTGTAATACCTTGAAGGTTATTTCCATGATTTGGCCAACTTAGGCTCGTCGTCATTCTCATAACATCACAAAATTTCGTATTTGAATATTTGATATATGACAATCCATTCTTATGTTTATATCTTCAACCGTCACCCCAAACAAATCACTCGTTTTTGTCTCTTATTTTCACATCAAACTAAGTAGATTTCAATCTCCATTCAAGCCTAAATATA
>JAOSBN010155525.1:3949-23021 GCA_027563595.1 Erythroxylum suave | reverse complement strand
TTAATGTCATCTGCTTTTCATTCTGTCTTATATTTGTTTGTCATCAAAATCACTTTATACGTGAAGTCAAAATTCTGACTTAACAACATAGACGATAGAAATCAAAGCAGACGATAGAAATCAAACATAAACGATAGAAGTCAAAGCAGACGATAGAAGTTAAACATAGACGACAATAGTCAAAGCAGACGATAGAAGTCAAAGCAGATGATAGAAGTCAAACATAGACGATATGTCTATGCTTCTGGACATATCTAAGTCTTCATCATCTCTCATATGAACACTTAAGTATTCATGCATACTTAGTGAAGAAAAAGAGCATTTTATCTTTCCATATCTGACTCTCCAAACTAATCTTATACATTATTTTATTTCCATTTCAACTCCAAGATTTATTTCCACGACACCTGATCACTAATAATCCATCAAAACCCAATTAACACCATATCCCCAAATTTCCATCCTTTTAACAAAGTATGTAAGAATACAATTACCTGAGAATGCATGTTTATGCAGATGACAACAACTTATCAAATTTATTTCAAAATCTCTAATTCTAAAGAATGTATTCACTACCTTCTTGTTGAAAACTCTAAGATCTTTAACTATCTCCAAAACCTTAATTGCATGCAAACTCTCATACTCCTTTATGAATACAATCAACTTCTAGTTTTCTTAAAGTAGAAGAAACACTTAGGTAAAGGAAATGGTGAGGATTATGAAGAATTAGGGTTAACTCTCGGAAGGAGTTTGATAGAAAACTCTGTGTATGGGAAGAAAGTTTGGAGAAAGTGATAACAAGGAAAGAACATAGGAAGAGTACCAACCCCCTTTTTAACTTCTCGAATTACTCAAACTTCTAACACATCTTAAATGCAACTTTACATTTGTCATCTTCGTAAGGTCTAGGTTCTAACTTAGTTTCTTTTGAACTAACTCCCTTCAACTCTCATCTTTACCATCCAACTATCTCTAACTCCTCATTTGATTTCTTCTTTTCTTTTTCCTATTTTCCATAATACTCTATAATTTACAAAATAAATCCTAAGTTCACCAGAAATTTATAAATTTCACAATTCTACTAATCAATAATAGTTTCAATATAGAAACATTCATAAATCTCTAAAATTCATAATTCAATCCGATTATACCCAGAATTATTTATGAATGCATGTATGATTAACTTCATGTGCAAAACAAATATCACTATTCATGTATAGGTGAATACCATATTGTGCATGAATATATATAAATGCCTTTCTTAAGTTCCCATTGATCATTCATATTTACTATTCTAACCTTCCCATAGGTAATGGGATGTTACATATCTGCTGTGGATATCAGGCTCATTTTATAAATTGTCTCATATCCTTTGTGGATACTGAGCTCATTAATATCTGAGCCTGTAGCTCTTTTTTGCACATTTATAAGCTTTAAGCTTTTTTTCACTTGTCACTCTAATCACAACTCCTTAATCTAATCATCCATAATAATGTGATGAAATGCGTCAATTCACAAATATGCTATCAATCACTTCTATTCATCGTGCACAGTCATTTTTACGTATTCATCAAATCTAAGTCTAGCATTTAACATATAGTTAACTGCACATATTAGTCAAGATTCACATACAATTTTGAAGCACTCCTAATAAAATCTCAATTATCAAACTCCTCAGACCATCAATGTCTAGAATTATCAAAATTTAACAATAATAGTTCAATAACTGAAATTTAAACAAAACAAATCAATTGTAGTGAGTAAGCATCTAGGTTGACTCACAGTAAGCTCTAGATAAGTTATTGCCTCGATGAACCGAAAATGTCTGGATGCTAGCATTCGACTTGAGTGACTAAATTCATGCAATATTTACACATTTTACACATAACTAAGTTTATCATTCATATAAGTATTCAATCATACACACATATATATGTATGTGTGTGTATGTTATGTACAACGCATGCTTAATTGACTATTCTGGGCATATATCCTTAAACACGAGTCATGCTCATTCAAACATTATAACTTATACCTCAAGAATATTTGGTTATTTTAATTTTATCAATTATATATTCACCAATCCCTTTATAACATTATATATTCACACAATATCCCAATTCTCATTCATTCATTCCTAATGTATGATTCATATCCTTTATATCACATTTGTATTCATAAGAACACCTTCATTTCTTTAACACTCATAAATTCCATATCTCAAACAATCCTTTCTCAAGTTATACCATCAATTAATAACCTAAACATATTAAACACTTTAATCAACTAATCTAACATCAAACTAGGTTCATTTTAAGCCTCGGTCAAGTTTAAATGCACGAAAGTAAAGTAGCTTGTCCTTAGTTGGTTCAAAAATCACATAAAAGAGAATATTTTGCTTTCTATGCATTTCCTAACCTCCACGATCGTGGGATGGGTGATCCACGAATTTACCAACCATTTCCTTCAATATTTTTCTAGATTTTAACGCTTACATACTAAGTCTAAAACTTTTCTTCATAGTTCATCATTTGTACCTCAATTCCTCATCATTTTCACCTCAATTCCACCTCAAAATCATCCATACCACAACTTATATAAACTATTTTTAAACATATACACAAAAATAGAACATGATCATATCCTTTTAATCATCAATATTTCTAGCACTCATTCAACACCATTTTCACTATCAATCCATCCCTAAACAATCATCATCAATGTTTTATTAAAACAAGCCATGAAGATTAATATTTTACTTACTTACTCAACTCCAAAGCTTCTCAAGTCGTCAAGTAAACGTGGCTCTCCAAGGTTACATAATTATCACCAATTTAAGGTGGAATAGGTTGGGTTTGCACCAACAAGGTGAACATAACTAGATATTGTATTAATAAAGGGAAGGATTATGGCAAAAACTCAAAGTCGTGAGTGTGATGGTGAGAGTGTTGTGAATGAGAGAAGAAAGAAGAAGAAGAAAAGAGCATCTATCAAAATGAAAGATAAAGATGTTTATGTCTTGTGTGAGTATCATGGGTTTAGATGGGTTGCAAGTGTTGCGACACTTGTCACTTGTCAGATGTCTTCTTCTTATAGTTCTAATTGTCTTTTAATAACTAGTCTATTTTTCTCTCAATTTCAAAGTCATTTGTCACTTATTGTCTAAGTTCTTTGTCACTAAATCCTAATGCCACTACTACCATTGTCACTTATTTCTTCTACCTTGTGTCAATTTGTCTTGCAACTTTGGCATTTTTCCTTGTCCAAAAATACATATAAATTCATAAATCTCCCAATTGTAACAATTAATTCAAAATTAATAATTATAATCCATCAATTCTTATCATTGGTAAGCCAAAGTACAAGACATTGGAAATGCACATTCATATCACAGTCACTACGCTCAGACATTTATCACATTCATCTTAGTTTCATACCCTGGAATATGTCAATTGAGTGCAATTTATCTAACTTACTATTCAAGTGCATATACTACTATTGTGCATTTGAATACAATCATAAAATCATGTTATAAATGTACCAAATTTATTCTATATAATACCACTCATGTGACTAATTAGTCTAATACTTTAAATCTCTCAACAGTTTGAGAGATAGGATACTACAATTCCCCCCCTCCTTAAGAAATTTCATCCCCAAAATTCTTAACTAATTGATTCCATAGACAGGGTAATGTTGTCTCATGTTTTTCTCAATCTTCCAATTGACTTCTTCTCTCGAATGATTTTCACCAATCATTCAATTTCCTTAGACTCCTTAACAGCTTATCCTAATGTTTGACCACTCTTAATGGTTTCTCCACACATTTCAAATTATTTGCAAAACTTAATTTTATGAATTGATAACACAAACATCAAATCTAACTTAGACCTTTTGAACATACTAATATAGAATATTGTATAGGCCGCCTAGGTTCCTTTAGCAATAAAAATAGTGTCATCTCAATTTCAAAAACCCAATAACGTAGTTTGGATACTTTACAACAATCAAAACACATGCACTCTCTATGGTATATTCAGTTTCTCTTGCTTGAGTCTTATATCTATCCAACTCCAATTTTCACTTATGATTTGTTCAATATCCATTCATTTCTAGAAATGGAATATTTGGTCTACATGATGCAATTTGGTGAAAGTCTTGATCAAAAGAAGATTTCTCTCCTTAATCATTTGTATTGTTATCTTAATCCTTATCAATCAACGATGTTCATCATCATTTTTTAGCCATTCATAATACCTTAGTGAGATCAATTACCACCATATCTTACATGATCATAGTGTTCTAAATATTAAAGCTTAATAAAGTAGAGGCCTGTTCATTTACTCTTATGCCTTAGGTATGTACCATCAAGATCATTACATCTTATCCAGAGATTTATTTTGGAAAAGCCACCGATTAATATCTTAAGCTAATGATGTCTTGATTTCAATTGATTCTAAATAACATTTGAGTATTATACTACTATACAAAAGTTACTTCTCCTTAGTAGTTACCATTTTAATAAATCCACATAAATTCATGTGTCCACTGCATTACTCTGAGTCATCTAAGAATTTTAACAATGGGGACTAAGACTGAAGAACGTTCAATATGTCATAGATCACTCCTTAAACCATGTCCAAGCATATAATACATATGTGCTTAGTAACATCATTACTCAAGGCAACCACATTATCGGACGTGTACTCACAATAACTTATCAATTTAATCTTGAGGATTTCTACTTTTATTGCTATCATTTACTTCATCTTTTAGTTATCATTTTTCTCATCTTACATATACATGTTTTTAATCAATTCATAAATATAAGATATGTAACCATCATGAAATTCTGATCTCAAATCCACTAATATAAACTTATACTAAATCATAAACTCAAGTTAATAGTGAATTTTTGTTTCTTCCCACTTTGCTTGTACATCTCAAACCTTGTCATTTCTTTCTATATCTATGTTTTTCTTAGTCAATCCATGAAAAAGTATTCACATCCATATTAATTCAAGATATACAACCACAGTACAATACCGCTATCATATTAGAGGATATAACCATAAATACAAATAAACTGAGTCTTTGTCTAACATATCAAACCGTGTAGTATCTCTTATTTCTAGATATTCATAAACTTTTATTTTCTCACACTCGGATAGATCATCATCTTCTCATTGTTTCTAATAGCTCAGACTCTTAATGAATGTTCATATGTATGACTTATTTAAACACAACTAAGACTGGGGATCAGTCACCATTACATGATGTAACATGTTTAAGATGTATGTAACTTGACACATATTCTAACAAATGATGATGTACGATTCTAAGCCTAGGCTTTGATACCAAAAATTGTAACATACCATTCTCATAAAGCATATGCCTGAACATATCGATGAATATTCAAGAATATACTCTACGAGGATGGTACGTTAAGATGGTCAAAATAATTTGTTACAAATTTTTCAAATATCAAACACATCTTAAGCAACCAATAATTTATTTTGGACCATTTCATTTACAAAGATATCTTTTCATAAATGTCATTACATTTTAGAATTCTCATATACATTGAATAGTAGTTGAGAAGTACAAATCAGATATAAAATCATTGAAGACATTTGTAGGTATAACTAATCTCAACCACTAGCTCATGATCAATCACAATAGCTATACTCCAATTAGTCTAACTAGATCTCCTCTGAACCTAAAAATCAATAATGCAATTTTGATGAGATTGTGAATTCGGTGAGTGTATCATCCTTAATGTATTCACTCATTCAAAACATGAATATCACAAATATATTTCCAAATTCACAGTATGCCTCATCTCAACAATACATTATGAATTTTACACATTTCATATACTCATTTTAGAATAAGTTGATCATTTATCTCAATCATTCATATCATCACAATTAAATAAGTCATTGCAATCATTCACATAATACATGTAAAGATATTTATATTTGCAAAATGCCTATGTACGTGTGACTCAACATTCATTTTTGTTTTGTTGTGACCGAGCATCATTTTGTTGTCCCATATCCCGTTGTGGATACTACGCTCATTTCATAAACTATCTCATATCCTTCGTAGATATTGGGCTCATTAATATCTGAGCTTGTAGCTCTTTGTACACATTTCTAAGCTTTAAGCTCTTTTTCATTGGTCACTACAGTCATAACTCCTTTGTTTGATTATGCATAATAATGTGATGAAATGCATCATTTCACAAATATGCTGTCAATCACTTTTATTCATCGTGCACAGTCATTTTCATATATTCATCGGATATAAGTCTAGCATTCAACATGTAGTTGAGTACACATATTTTTCCAAATTCGCATACAATTTCGAAGCACTCCCATCATAATCCCAATTATCAAATTCCTTAAACCATCAATTTCTGGAATTATCAAAATCATAACAATAACAATTCAATAATTGAAATTTAAACAGAAAAAATTAATAGTAATGAGTAAACATCTATGTTGACTAGTAGTAAGCTACAAATAAGCTATTGCCTTAACAAACCGGAAATGTCTGGATGCTGACATTCAACTTAAGCGTTTAAATTCATGCAATACACACACATTTTACACATTACTAAATTGATCATTCATATAAGTATTCAATCATGCACACACGTACACACACGTGCGCGTATGCACACACACACACATACACACAGATATATATATCTATTTGTTTGTGTGTGCGTATGTGTGTGTTATGTATGATACATGCTCAATTGACTATTCCAGGTATGTATCCTTCAACACGAGTCATGCTCATTCAAACATTATAACTTGTATATGTCTAGTTTGCTCTTAGTTTTATACCTCAAAAACACTTGGTTATTTTGATTTCGTCAATTATATGTTCACCAATCTTTTTATAGCGTTATATAATCACATAATATCTCAATTCTCATTCATTCATTCGTAATGCATCATTCATTTCCTTTAAATCACATTTGTATTCATAAGAACACCTTCATTTTTTAACACTCATAAATTATAGATTTTTGATACATTGATATCAAACAATCCTTTTTTAAGTTATAACATCAATTAACAACTTAGACATATCAAACACTTTAATCAACTAATCCAACATCAAACTAGATTCATTTTGAGCCTCAATCAAGTATAAATGCACCAAGTAAAGTTACTTGTCCTTAATTGGTTGAAAAATCACATAAAAGAGAAGATTTCACTTTCCATGCATTTCCTACGATCGTGGAGGGCTTCCCATGATCATGGGATGCGTGATTTGTGAATTTACTAGCCATTTCCTTCAATATTTTTCCAGATTTTAACACTTACATACTAAATCCAAAACCTTTTCTTCATAGTTCATAATTTATACCTCATTACTCATCATTTTCACCTCAATTCCAACTCAAAATCATCTATACTACAACTTATAAATTATTTTCTATTATATACACAAAAACAGAACATGATTATATCCTTTCATTCATCAATATTTCCAGCACTCATTCAACACCATTTTCACTATCAATCCATCCCTAAACAATTATTATAAATATTTCTATTAAAACAAGCCTTGCAGATTAATATTTTACTTACATGTTCAAATCCAAAGCTTCTCAAATCATCATGTAAACCTATTTGTCCAAGTTTACACAATTATCACCAATTTAAGGTGGAGTTGGTTAGGTTTTCATCAATAAGAAGTCAACTAGATATTGTAGTGATAAAGTGAAGGATTGTGGCAAAAACTCAAAGTTGTGAATGTGCAGGTAAGAGTGTCATGAATGAGAGAAGAAAGAAGAAGAAGAAGAAGAGAGCATGTAGAAGAAATGAAAGGCAAAGATGTTTATGTCTTGTGTGAGTATCATAGGTTAAGATGTGTTGCAAGTGTTGTGACACTTGTCACTTACCATATGTCTTCTTCTTATGATTCCAATTGTCTTTCAATAACTAGTCAATTTTTCTCCCAATTTGTAAGCCTTTTTGTCACCCAATTGTCTACGCTATTTGTCACTAAATCCTAATGCCATGTCTCACTTATTTCTACTGCTATGTGTCACTTATTTATACTACCATGTGTCAATTTTTCTTACCACTTTGGTATTTTTCCTAGTCCAAAAATACATATAAATTCATAAATCTCCCAATTGTAACAATTAATTCCAAATTAATAATTATAATCCATCAATTCTTATCATTGGTAAACTAAAGTGCAAGAAACTGGAAATGCACATTCATATCACATTCATTATGTTTAGTCATTTATCACATTCATCTTAGTTTCATGCCTTGGAATATGTCAATTGAGTGCAATTTATCTAACTCACTATTCAAGTGTATATGCTAATATTATGCATTTGAATACAATCATAAAATCATGTCATAGATGTACCAAATTTATTCTATACGATACCACTCATGTAACTCATTAGTCTAACACTTTAAATCTCTCAACAGTTTGAGACACGAGATAGTACAACATAAGTGTGAATTGTGCCAATGTGTTAATGGCTATAACTTGATGGAATTGGTTTAGCTTTGAACATGGTCTTTTAAGTTGTAAAGACATATTAACTTATGAAATTTATGTTCTAAATATCTTTTCTTGAATATGAATGTTAATTAGGACATGACATCAATTCCTTCACCTTAGGAAATTTTTTGCATATGTTTATAATTATAAGTCAATTGAATAAGTAACATCATTAGTAACCTTTCATGAGGATGATTAGCTAAAATAAATGAGGTAGGCTATGTGAAATGTGAAAAACAAAAGTGTGTATCTTTAATAAATAACTATTTCGCTAACCTTCATGTTATGAATAGAGCTAGTAGCTAGTTAAGAATGTGATATAGCTAAGTAACTGGGGATAATTATCACAAATGTTTTCCTTCACGTCAAAACGCTAGAATGACATTACAACTAAGCTAATTAATGAAACATGACCTACTAGAGTAATCGAGGGACATTCATCAGAAATGTTTACGTTCACATCAACAGACTAGGTAAATGTTAAAGAAAATTAAAAAATTATGTTTAAATAAATTCTATCGATCTTTGAAAAAAACAAGAATTTTCATAAAGAGCTGCTTAGTGGTAGTTGAAAATTTGATTGACTACTAATTATCAATGTGTGTATTTAAGTGCTTTAGGTGAATGAAAATGATGTTAATTTCATAATTGGTAGGTATATTCAATCTAAAGTGCTTAGCCATAAATGGCATAGATTAATAGATTGGAACAACTTGAATGATTGTTATTTGAAGTTAAATTAGTTTCGTGAAGTTACATTCATTGTATCATTATTACATATACATCAATGCATCTATTATTGTTTGGTGTGTTTGAGTTATCTTTGTTTTCTTTTTTCTTGAAGGCAAGCAAAAATTTAAGTGTGGGGATGTTGATAGTTATAATTTCCATTATCGTTTGGTAGGTGTTTTAGTGTGTTTATAAGTCTTGATTAGATTATTTTTGCATGTTTAGGCTTAGAATTATGTTGATGTGATTGTGTGTTTATGTTTCTAAGTGTTATATGGACTAGGGCATGGTCATGGAACTTAATTTTATGCTCTTGAGGTGTTTTGATGTGTTTGTTGGTGTATAAACTTAGATAAATGAAGATTGAAGGAAGTTAGAGCAAGCATGGATAAAAGGCCAAGGTTACGATCATAACTAAAGTATCATAATCATGACAGAAGATCTCTCCCTAGGGTCACGATCATGACACCTTTATCATGATCATGATAGAAGAGATTCACATTCGGTTATGATTATGACACCCATATTATGATCGTGACAAAAGGTAAATTTCACTAGGTCATGAAAATGACAACCTATCATAATCGTGACATGTGCTTGCCAGATATGGGATCTCCTTCTATTATGATAATTGCAGAGTCTTTCTAGACAAATTGGCAAGGGTTAAACCTAGTCTTTATCCTAAGTGACCCATGAACTATATAAGAACATTACAAAACCCAAAAATAGAACTAACCTTCAGTTGTCGAACATAAGGAAGAGTAAGAAGGAGAGAAGAGAAGAGGAGCATCTGCATCTACTGTCCAGCCACTCCAACCTAGCCATTGCAAGTTCTTTTCTACTTTCTCTTGTTTATTTACTTAATCTTGATGTACGAATTAGGTTTTTGAGTGTTAAACATGTTGTTAATGATGTTATAATTTTATTAGGGGATTTATTCTTAAATCATTTTGTGACTTAATTGCTTTTGATGTCAATGAAATGTTTAGGTATTATAATATTTATGGTTTTTATATACTTTGATAATAAATCGAGAAATTGAATCGATAGTAACATGATTAGGTTTGGTAGTGAGAATTAACAACTAGATAGATCATTTAAATATCAAATTGATAATCATACATATAGAAATATTGTGTCAGGACATGATGGTGACAAACACTCGCCAGACGCGGGGATCTCCTTCTGTTTTGATAGTTGGAGGTCTTTTTGGAGAACTTGATAGGGGTTAAACCTAGTCTTTACCCTAAATGACCCATGAACTATATAAGAGCAATACAAGACCCAAAATAGAGCTAGCCTCCATTTGCAAAATTGAGAAAGAACATAAGGAAAAGCAAAAAGGAAAGAAGAGAAGAGGAGCAAGATGTCCAACTACTCCAACCCAACCATTTTAAGTTCTTTTCTACTTTTTCTTGTTTATTTACTTCATCTAGATGTATGACTTAGGTTTGGGAATGTTTAACATCTTGTTAATGATATTCTAATTTCATTATGGGATTTATTCTTGAATCATTTTATAACTTAATTGCTTTTGATGTCAATGAAATGTTTCGGTATTGTGATATTTATGGTTTGTGTATACTTTGATAATAAATCATGAGATTGAATCAGTAGTAACATGATGAGGTTGTGTAATGAGAATTAATAACCTAGTAGATAACATAAATATCAATTTGATAATAATACGAAGAGAAATCTTATATGAGGACTAGATTTTCTAATAGATCACTTAAGAACTAATTATAGACATAGACTATTTTTATTAATTAAGAGATTGCAAAATTGGAATTTTGAAATAAATTAAGGATTATTAATTAGGATTAAATGATTAGATCTTAAAAGGGAATAATCATCCTTTGAAAAATCTAGGATCGATACCGATTAAATCAAAAGTGTTTACAGTAGCAAAATGATGATATAAAGAATCCTATGTTCTCATAATTGATTGATTTTGTTTTATTATAATATCTCATCTATTAAATGGTTAGAGCTCTATTTAATTTAAGTATGTTAATTTCATAATTTAATTTCATCCAAGTCATACTTAATTGCTTAATTTTCTGGTTATGTTTTATTTAAATAACGTTTTTACATCCATAGACAAAGTTAGGATTTAATTAGTTTTAGCTAATTCCTAATGGGATCGACACCTTAATTACTAAAAGTTATGACTCGTTACACAATAATGAGTTTTTCATGAATAAATTGGCCTAAATAGTTCCATCTTAGTAAGTTTAAAGATCTATAGATCAAAAGAGACAAATGATATGCCTATTGTTGTGAGCTTCATATTTTTTAAATGTTACCCAATTTTTCTCCAAAACTATATACCTTTATGAAATTGGTCTAGTTTTAGTTTAACTTTTACTAGATCAACAAATGAAACTTCTTATGGATGAGAAAATCCTTAAGAACCTATTGTTTATTGAGGTTACTAGTAACTCTTATATTCTATAATTGAAGACTCATTTTTTTAAGGGAGTTAAGTGTTATACTCCTCTTTGATTTCCTACCAAGTTTGGTAAAGCTTATTATTGACTAAGAGTTGATGGTCTTATTATTAGGAAAATTTAAGTACCTCTCACGCTCTATAAATTAAGCAAGTGGTGATTCCTTATCCTCCTTATCACTAGATTTTAGAACTAATTCATTCCCATCTTTTTTTAGCTCAAGGGGAGTAAGGTTTGTTCCTTTTGGTATTACAAGTTCTATTGTTTCTCCATCATTAGTTAGCACTTTATCTTTCTACTTAAGCTCATTTCTAAGAGAGTTAATAGAATGATCATTAGCTTCATTAGATCTATTTTGACACATTAAAGTAAGAGGAGCGCATTTGATCCTAGGATACTTGGATGAGTGTTAAAATGGTTACTCCATTGTTTCCTTATCTTTAATTAAGTTAGTCAAGTTTTTTTCCTTGAAAGTCATCTTGACTTTTGGCTTATAAGCTTAAACTGAACGCCTCTTCACTGGTTTCTATAGGTGTCATACTTATTATCCACAATTGTGTCATCTTTAGCTTGATTTTTTTATCATCATAACCTTCAGTAGTTCCTTGCTATGTTCGACTTCAATACATACTCAAGTGAAACCTATTCTCATAAGGTTTTGTTTATTTGATGGAGCTAGCAATAAAGCTCATCACCCCCCCCTCCCGGTGACAACCAGTATTCATAAGAGTCCCAATAGAAGTTAGACTATATAGGAATGCAATTCAAACTAGTTTATCTAGAGAAAATGTTGGCCTACACTTTTGAAGCATTAGTGGTCTACCTTGGATATGACAAGGTCCTTATTCGATCACTTTGTTCACTTTATCCTCTAAAGAGAATTTGAAAAAAAAAATCCTCTTCACTTATCAAGAAACTTTCTAGCCTCAAGCGTCTCCACTTGGTATTTTCCTAGTGGTTTACTTATGGGAATGTTGATCTTTTGTTAAGAAAATTACCCACAATGGTTGTTTTCCATTTTTTGACCCCCTTCTAAAGGATATCTTTAGGTGTAGACACAAAAGCATTAGTATGAGAATTGGGAATATATAGAATCTTACCAAAGGTAAGTAGGTCACCAACCACATTATTCCAAGTTACCCTGGTATGTGTTGTTGATTGACTTATTTCGATAATCAACATTGCAATAAACCACAAGTGCATAGTGTAGTCGTAGTTAGTACCGGTAAGTATGAATCGATCCCATGAAGATAATGAATACTAGTAATTACCCTTCCTCTATTATCTAGCTAAGGATTGATTTTAATTTTTAATAAAGAAAATAAAACTGAGCAAGTAAAATAAAATAAGTAACAAAATTGAACAAAAAATTCAAGAAGCTTTAGGAAATCATTGATATCGAGTAATTAGTACCAAATATACATTAACAAAATCAAATATCAAGCAGAAAAACATCAAATATGAGGTAAAATTATGATTAACTATTCATCTATCAGTTACCTTTGCAATATCCATAGTGGGAGTTTTGAGAGCAAGTGGTTAAATTGATTTAACTTTGGGCGAGGCAGAGAAAGCATTGTGAAAGTGAGGTCTGGACATTGAGTTGGAGTAGAGGAGTCAACATTCTACTATATGGATGGGCTGTTAAAGCTAAACAAGACATAAGGAATATTTCCTCTGATGGTAAAAATCTATTAGAAGCAATAAGTAAGAAATATAAAAGTGTAGCTAGGGAGGTTAAGAAGGAAAGAAAGGTGGAGTTGTCTTTAAGAAAGGGTGAAGTAGGGTAAGGAAAAGTGAGGGATGAGAGAATCTCACTAAATTCTCTCTTAAATATCATAAGTTGACATTTTTTCATTATTTGTATATAATACTTTCATTTAAGTATTTTATGGTATTAAATATCCTATATTGAATAAATTATAGAAATTATTCATAAAATGTAATCATTTTATTATAAACTGATCAAATAACATTACCTCCCTAATAAATGTTATGAAACATTGTAAATAGCATTTAGTTATAATAATTAATATGTTACTATTGTTTATAAAATTAAGCTAATATTTATAAAGATAACTAGACTATTCACTTTTTGAAAATAGGTCCTTTATTTTATAATATGAGGTAAAATGTGTCCCTATGTTTGATCCTTTCTATTGTTGTAAATGGGATTAGTTTGCTAATGTTGCCAAGTACAGTGATAGGATGAAGCCCAATTTTTGTTTGAGCTTAAAGTAAACTTTAAGACTTTTTAAAGGAGCTTTATACTAGCTAAGTGTTATTTTATACCTTTTAGAGGAAACAATTCCTTGACCTTTGATGAATTTGAATATAATCTCATTTTCATAAACTTGTAACTCCTTTTGCAAGATTTAATTGTATTTAATCTCGAAAAAATATGACTAATTTCACATCATGTCAAACTTTAAAGGTTAAAAGAAAAGAAGATAACAATGCATCTATTGAAAGAAAGGATATTGCAATCTTCCTTTTATACTACTTCCACTAGGTTAAAACGTCAGCTATGTTATCTGTTACATAAATTTGCACCATCTCCTCCATATTCATATACTTCATAATAACTATTAACAACTTAGTTGGTAGAATACAGATATTATCCTCATTTTTTAATTAATTAATCCTTATATTCAACCATCTCAACGTCACATATATTTCAGTTGGATTGTTAGACAAATAGATAAGATATTTTAAAAGTGAGAAAGAGAGATAACATAAAGAATCAATTTGGAAAATTTTGTTATTTCTATATCATTTCAAAAGGTTTAATGGTTGAAGTTGTCGTTATACTGTAACTAATTAAACTTTCATATGTGAACATTAGTTCATTATACTAAAAACTAACCCGCATTTCTTAATTTTATTCACTACTACCATAAAATGTTACTTCTTTCCTAGCTTAGACAATCAATTTACATGTAATTCCTTTATAGTATCTTTATACTCCTCTGATTTTTCTTCATGCTCATCCTTTAGCATATTTTCCATAAGTTTAAATTTTAGGATATCTTAATTATAAGTTATATATGTTCGCACATAGTTGCATCACCTTTAGATCTTGAACATTTTATAAAAATTGAACAAAAACTTTATTACGTTACTAATATTTTTAATGTAAGATAACAATTACATCTTGATTAAATAGCTCTATTGACTCTAGCAATGTTAATGAAATATATGTGATATTAGTGACATGGTTCTTGAGTTCAGAGATATAAAATGTAGGGTAAATTGAACAGAGTCGGAAAGTTTCAACTTATATACTACCTTACCTATTATACCTAATTGGAATGGTCTATGAACAACAGGGGCATTTTATACGTTCATTTATAATTAATATTTGATTACATTAAAGGTTAAAAATTTACATACACCATGTCCCTAAAGATAAACTCTTTATAAGTTATTCTTTTTCTACTAATTATTTTATTGAATTTTGAGCCATTTTCGAAAGAATTTTGATAAATTATAATGTTTTTATAATGCCTTGGTCAACTAATAATAAATTTGATTCCCTAATAAGTTAAGGATATAAATTGGAAAAGTGTGTCCATATAAAACTTGATTGGAGTAGAAATTATTGTTAACTAGAAAGTGGTATTACACCCAACATTTAGGAAATTAACCACCATACATTTTATATAAGTTCTTAAGAGTTAATTTGCACTTCATTTTTCACATATTTAAAGGTGATAAGCTATTGATAACTACAAACCTATAATTATAACAAGGAAGTTTGCTACTAAAAAGAATTAGTGAATAATAAATTCCAATTACTAGTAATGGTTTATAACATGTTATGAAGTTTAAAACTTGTTTTATATAAACATAGGCTACTTATAGGTTTTGTAAGGATGTAAAAGATAAACAAAATGTCTATATCAACTAAACTTACCTACCACTAATATTATAATAAACATCTCTATAAAAAATAACTATCCTTATATGGGATATTAGCTAATATATGTCCATGGATGATAAGAGACTAATAGCAGCTATAGGAATTCCAAACTAATAGTTGACACATTGAAATACGTTATAATATTTTCCCTCAATGTCGGTTCATGTTTGTTGAACTAAAAGAGTATCTAATGAATGTTTTAATGATAACAAAATATAAATCCTAGCAATGAGTTTGTTCTTTTCAAAAATAAGTGATAAATGAATTAACTAGTTCGAAAACAAAAAAATACATGATTACTAATAAGTTTGTTATCATAATGAGAAGCTTTATAAGAAAAAAGATTGAATCATGCATAACTTTAAAAGATAATTTGTGAAATTGATAAAAGAAGTGATGACGTATGTAACTTACAAAGCAAAGATCAATCTAGAACAAAAGAATAGCAAGGCACATCAAGGTCTTTTGGTACTTCAATATCATTTGTAATCTCACTTTGTGAGTTTGGTAATCTTCAAGGCAGAAGTTACTTAAACTTTTCAAATCACTTATTTGCATAAGTCTTTTCATTTATCAAGTGGTGTTAAATCTTTTGCTTTTAAGAGAAAAGCCTCTTAATCTTTCAAACACTCTTTAAGAAGTTTTTAAATTATAATTGCATTTAAAGATTAAGTTCGAGGATTTGAAATAGTTAAGATAATGTTTTTAAAGGATATTGGTCAACCTATATGTGTTGGTGGACAATCAATAAAGTTAAAAGTTGCCAAATTTAATGCTTTTAGAGTTTTTAGTAACACTGGTCAATGTATTGGTCGACCAATATGCATAATGTTTGACCAATCTCTCAATGACTAGTGAATTATGCATTTAATGCACACTAACCGACCAATATTCTACACCGGTCAACTAATGCTCTATAACTAGTCATTATAGTAGCTAATTCTTGGCTCTAATAAATCGTAAGGGTTTTGAAGCCCTATAAATACATGTTTTCTCATTGTTTTAACATCAAGATGCATTTGAATGCCTTTTACACACATATCTACACGTTTTTTAATCATTTAAGCATTCATCATCTTATTTTGAATTAATGAGCCTTTTTGATACTATCAAAGTGATAAAGTGGATATTTAGAGTTGTAAGCTTCTAACTAGGTTCTTATTAATTATATTTAGGAATGTTCTAAGTGGCATTGAGCTTGCTCTTAACCATGGAAGAAGATTATGTAAGAGTTCCGATTTTTCAATTAAAGATTGTAAAAAAGTTAACCATATCCTTAAAAGAAGAATTATAGTGAAAATCTAAAAAGAGCATTAGGAGTGGACATAAACAAGATTATTTACTAAACCACTAGAAACTGCTTTACATCTTTCTTCCCTTATCCTTTTACTTTGTTACTTAAGTGCTTTGTTAAAATTCGTTATTTTCTTTACACTTGCATCCTTTATAAATTATGATCTTTTTTCATATTAAGTTCGTAACTTTTTGTTAAAAATATATACACCCAATTTATCCCTCTCTTAGGTGTTAATAGGAGCAAATCAGTGGAATCAAAATGGGTCTATAAGGTTAGCATTTCAAATGAAATCTTATAGCAAAGATCATAATGGCATATTTAGAAGCATCTTCATCATCTTCTAATCAATAGGGAGAAACATTAATGATGCCCCTTTTTATGGAAATAAATATGTTTATTGGAAAACAAGGATGAAATTTTTTTTAATTGTCAAAAATGATTATTTATAGGAAATATCTTTAGTGATATGTTCTTTACTACTAAGATTATTGATGATAAAAAAAGTTCCTAAGCTAAAAGAGAAATGGGATCCTCATGACAAAAAACTAATATCCTTGAATAGCAATTTCATTCACATTTTATTTTGTTCATTCATAATAAATGAATTCAATAGATTTTCTATGTATGAAATGGTTTATGAATTTTGACATACTCTAAAATGTTAGAGAAGTTCTCTAAAGGCAATCACCTTTAGCACTTATTGTACAAATCTTTATGATTAATAAAATGGCATTTTTGTTAATTTGATTTTCATGTTCTTTATAAATTGATAATGATCTTAAATCAAATTAATGAAGTCCTTTATACATTATATAGTATGAAGGAAATTATAATGAGAATATGATAATGAGATTCTTATCACGTGTAATTATTTTAGTATCTAAATTATGTTAGCATCTCATACATAATATATATCAAATATATGCAATGGAAATAAAACAAAACCTAAGAACCTAGATATACTTATGCATATAGATATAGAAAAACAAAAACATGAAATGTAAGATGTTTACACACCTTTCTGACAATCTCCTTTGTTCTTTAATCTTCTCCATGTTAGGTTGTCGTTAACCATAACGATCAATATAGACCATCTCTAATGAAACTCCACATGAAGATAGAAGGATGAAACCTCACTATGAGATGGCTAGAATTATTTCTTTGTGCACAAAGACAAGAACTCTTAAGAGAGTTAGAGAGAAAAATGTGTGTATATTAGGAAAAAAAACCTTTCCTTTTTCTCTCTGTGTCTTACAGAAGATGCACGAAAATCATCTCAGTTTTCTACACCATTTGGCCTTCTATAACCCCTATCGCTAATGAAAAGTTATGGGAAGTTAATGATCATGAATAGCATGTATTAATGGAAGTTATGGGAAGTTAATGACCATGAATAACATGCATTAATGGAAGTCATAGGAATTTAATGACCATGAATAACATGCATCAATAGAAGCCAACAACACTTGTTTCTAATCCATTCTATGTAATGTTTTCTACCATAATCACATCAAGATACAATATTGAAACACCCTCTTATATCTTGAATCACCATTCAAGACCATTTTACTCATCCTTCAGATCTCCTATGTCTGTGATCCATTAAGTTCCTGATTATATTTGCCACTTGAATTAACACTTAATTCAAGTAAGCTAAGAGTGGTATCTGGCAACACATCATAACCCCCAATTGACCAAAAAGTTAGTGGTTTGACTACAAACCCTTCTATACCCAATGTTGCCATACAATTTGTCCTTTCACCATCTACACCCCACTTGGTTAAAAGTATGGTCAAAGTGTCAACTCCCACTAGACTGACTACATATCATTTAGTCCAAGTGTTACTAAATCTTATCCTGAGGACCTCATTACTCTATATATCATTGAAGACTCTCTTTATGACACATATCTGCTCTGCCCGGTTACTCCTAAGTAATGACCCCAACAAGAGGCCGTGGGTATCATCTCCTTCTATCAGGATTGGTGAATCCTTTATTGGTTAAAAGTATGGTCAAAGTGTCAACTCCCACTAGACTGACTACATAACATTTAGTCCAAGTGTTACTAAATCTTATCCTGAGGACCTCATTACTCTATATATCATTGAAGACTCTCTTTATGAC